>JAPYZC010004430.1:0-10339 GCA_030522665.1 Ichneumoninae sp. A BG-2022a
TGATGAACAATTTTTTTTCAACAATTTGTTAATAACATTTTGAAATTATTATTATGCAAAATGAATCTTTTCAGTGCCTATAACAAGTATGCATTTTTTGAGATTTTTATAACATTGGGAAGTGTTTGCAATTCTTGTCCGAATTTCTCGAATTTAGGCAAAATGAACACCACTCGCTCCAACCTCCTTAAGGAGGGAGTCTCGCTGCGCGCTGAGTTCGCAAATATTTCTGAATACATATGAATTTTTTCAGATTTTTAAGTAATCGTTGATTTTTGTTCTATAAAAAAAATAAAAAATCAACGATTACTTACAAATCTGAAAAAATTCATACATATTCAGAAAAATAAACGAATCATTTTCATAAAAAAGGCTTGTTGCCGGGTTATTTGTTAACCAATTAATTTTTTTATGAATTTGTTAATAATACTTTCCAATTATTATTATGCAAAATTAATCTTCTCAGTACCTTTACTCTACATGATTTTTTTTTCAGATTTTTACACCATTAAGAAGTACTTGCAATTTTCTCTTATTGTATTCGAACTTATGCGAAGTCAGCGCGCAGCGAGACTCCCTCCTTAATTTTTTGGCCACACTAATACCGACACAGGCTCACCAATAATATAAAATATAATATAAGATAAAATACACAAGTAATTTACTATAAATATAAATAAAAAACGTCTTACTTCAAAACTACGATTCCTTGACGAGTTGCCGCTTGGAGATCGATGTTGTCGACTCCGGTACCGGCGCGTCCGACGACTCGAAGATTCGCGGCAGCGCCGATTATGTCAGCGGTGACTTTGGTCTCCGAGCGAACAATCAGAGCGTCGTATTTCTAAAAAAAGAAAATCAAAAAAAATGAGAAAAATGCCATTTACATTCCAGTTATCGATTCTATGACTAGAATCGAATTTTATCGATTCGAGAACTGCACGAAACGACGAACGTTTAGGTACGAGCATAATTGCAACGCCGTAAAATTATCCTATAATTTGTCCCGCATTATTTAGTGAAAGTAAAGCTATGCATCGCAATCTGGTTGCGGAAGAGAAGTAAAGGGGGCAATCGCTCGTAAAGAGCGCTGGCAGAGAGGCGGCAGTTGAACCAGTACAACGACCCGTGGAAACTGGTATTCACGGTTCGCGAACTGGTTATAACTGGATGGTTTTCCCCGCAGCGAGCGCCGAAGCCCACGTGCACGACATAAAGGAAAAAGACGTCGCCGGTATCGCGGACGCCCAGCGACTTTGTAAGTCGATCTTGTACGCTCGTGCGTTCAGATAAATCGAGAGAAATCATAACTATCTCATGAGAACAAATTAATCGGTTATAGTCCAAGAGATTAACGGATCGGGAACGGCGGTTTTTTCTCTTTAACGACGAACGAAAATTTATCGGTAATTTATTTTCCGAATAAATAATCGGAGGCCGAAAAATATGAAGATTTGTAACTGGATGCACTGTAAAAATAAATTGTAAACTTAATGTAATGGAACTTGAAATTTTCTCACATTACTTACATTAATTGAACATTAATGCACTTTTTTTGAAAAATAAAAATCCGAAGAAAAAATGTTACTGTAAAATTGCAACGCACATGTGTTTGACATTTCAGAAACAGTTTATGTAAAAAAAACTTCCAATACCGTTTATTAATACGGTTCAGACGAGCACGATATAAAAAAGCCAACGTTGCCGATCTTGTACGTGCATGTGTTTAGATAAAGCGAGAGAAATCGTAACTATCACCTTAGAACAAATTAATCGGTTATAGTTAAAGAGATTAAAAAAGCAGTTGAATTTTTTTAACAAGCAAAAATTCTGTGGCAATTTATTTTCTGAATAAATAGTCGTACAATAAAATCAATACGGCGATTTATAACTGGATACTTTTCCCGCAGCGAACGCTTCAGCCCACGTGCACGAGATAAAAAAAACATAGCTTCCTCTGCAAGGAAGCAAAAACCACGTAGCCGGTGTCGCAGCGGCGCAGCGACATTATAAGTCGACTTGTACGCGCATGTTTTTACATAAATTTACTGAACTCGTAACCATCACATGAGAGCAAATTAATCTGTTATACTTAAAGAGATAACGGATCGCAGTACATGATGACCGCTTTTTCCCCGCAAAAAATTCCCTGACTTTTCACCGACCAATTAAAAAATTTTCCTAGCCAAACTTCTAACGAGTTCTAATAAAATAAATTAAGGATGCAAATAAAAATGCCTAATTATTGTATTAATGTTTAATTCTATTTTATTTATTTTTTTCGAAATGTTTCATTTTTTTAAGGCTCTCTGTTATGTATTTCTTATTTATTTATACAAAGTTCGGTGACAATTTAATTTTTCCCTGACCAATTTTGAAATTCCCTGACTTTTCCCTGATTCCCGGGCTAAGATTTTTTCCCTGACTTTTCCCGATTTTCCCTGACCGCGGCCACCATGCAACGTTAACTTTCTTTAACGACAAGCAAAATTCCGCGGCAATTTATTTTTTGAAAAAATATTTTTTTTTTCTTACCTGAATCTCTTGGGTCAATTCGTCCTTGGACATCCTGTATCTGGTGGTGACCGGTACACCATGGCTGGTCAACAGAGCCGCGCAGGACTCGTCCACCGGATCGCTGATAAGGACGTTTCTCAGGTTGATCGACATAATACCTGAAATTTAAAAATCTAATTTTTTTCTTTGCTGAGCGTGTATAACTGTGTTTCGATAATCACAAGTAAAGTTCGGGACGAGTCTGATCCGCCATTCGGTATTGAATATGATGCGAGATGTGCACAACCGGGCTTATCAATATTCAAGAGATAACAAAAAAATTTTACATCTAACACGGAATTTCTGTGTTCTATAAAATAGCAAAAAAGAAATACATATATATTAATAACACATTAATATATATTTAGAAATATATAAATATATAAATTAATATATTAATAATACATCAATATATTATTAATATATATTAATAATAAAATAAATTATAATAATAAACATATTCACAACCGGGCTGTTCGAAGCAACTGGAAACAGATGTGATATTTAAAGTCGCCGAGCGTCGAAGGGCCAGACGGGTGAAAATAGTAAAAAAAAAAAGAAATGTGCAGCCGATACCGAACCGATCTCTTTCATAGTTTTCATCTTTTCGATCTCCTCTATAAAATCGTAAAGAAAAAAAAAAAGAAAAAAATTCTGAATAGAAAAAAAAATTGTAATAATAAATACACTCTCAGTCCGGCCGAAGTCTGTTCGAAGCTGGTAAATCGATTCGTTGTAAATAGCTATAATATTCAAGGTCGCCGAGGCTCGAAGGGCCCGACGAGTAAAACTAGTTTTTCTTTTCACGTCCCTCGCTTCGTCGATCACAGCCAGCGATATCGTTCGCCTATGCCGCGGTACAACGATATCACCGCATGATTTTTCACTCGAATTTCAATCAAAATGTCCCACCGACAGAGATACAGAAACAGATAAAAAATATTCCGGTTTGTGTGCTGTTCGTAAACACAACGGTCGCGTCTAAAATTACGCGACGATCCACGATACAGCGTGTATGAAAAGCCCGACTCGGAACCTTGAGAAGGCATTACTACTCGTTTCGAGTAATTTTCATCGAGGATTGTCGACTCATTCATTCCCGCAACGAAACTCTGACATAACGGAATTTAACTGCAATCAACGCCAATTGCTGCGACTCGCCGTCCCGATAAAAAATATCGTTTGTTTTCGATGCACGATTTTTTTTTGCTATCGAAAATTTCCACCCAATTCACATTTTTAGGATTTAATTCGAGAAAGCAGAATTAACTCGACAGATTGGTAAGACGATCAATGATAGGGTTTAGTGATTTTCTCGCCGATAATAAACGCATTCTTACCTGCTTGTTTTTCTATCGCCTTTGTGTATTTTCTTAGTAGCGTCGACTGGTTTATTTCTCCGTGCCTGCCGTACAGATGCGCCTCGGTCGCGAGTCTCACAGTAACTGATCGCTTCACTGGAAGAGCCGAAGTCTTACGCCTCGCTGGGAGTGCCGGCCGCAGTCTTATAGGGCAGGACTTCTCTTCTCCCACTCTACCGGTAATGCAGCGCGCGCTCAGCGCACGTTTTTCCCCCCGACTCTTTTATTTTTCGCCACCGTTGTTGTTTATTAATCAGACTCGATTTCCATATTTCGAACGTTCGAAAACGATCCGTTCGCGTCATTGAATTGTTTTTCAATGATTCCACTGCGAGTCTTGTTTATTATCTCGGCGACGTTGACGCATATTGCAAGTAAAACTGGACAACAAAATATTCTTGTCCAATCTCGGTGTGCTCGAGTTTCGACTTGCATAATTTCGCAAGACAAAGATATTCCATCCGAGATGTACCGACTTATCTGTGATCGAACCCGAGATGAAGCACCTGCCAGTGCAAACACCGGTTATCAATTTCCTTATCGACACGCGATGAGAAAAAATTGATTGCGAGCCCGATGTGGAGTTTCACACGAGACAAGATAATGTAAGGCAAATAGAGTCAAGTATTTTGGAATCTTTTTTTTATATAATTTCCATTCCATTGGGATGAAGTGGTACAACGAGCTGCCGCCAGAGGGCGCCGCGGTCGCCGCACGATTTTTTCCCATTGAATTGTACGGACGAACTGGTTATCGATTAATTGACATTTTTCAATGTTGAATCGCGTTACCCAACAATTGTTTTCGCGTGGCGCGGAGCTCGATAAGAGGAGTTCGAAACTCTTCGAGGATGCTGACGGATTCGGTGCCGAGAGTTGATAAAAGATTGACCAATTGTCGAGCACACCTACACCATACTATCTGTACCCAATACACACGATGTATGGGGCAATCCGTCTCAATTTCACAATAATTTTTTTTCCTTTTCTCTCCGCTGTCCTAAAATATTAAAAAATAATATATTTCGTCCATGACTACTTTTTCATCAGCGAATAGGATTAATTGCGTAGGGATGGCCTAAGGCAAAAATATGTCGTTGTGAACCGGAATGCCCCATACATCAGTGCAGCTTCTTATAAAGCTGGAAAATATTTTCCACTCCGGGGTCATCAAATGTTGAATGATGCAAGTTCTGCTGGGGGTCTGATTATGCAATAAGCTCGCTGATTCGAAGCGGGAATCACATATATCGTTGCTCTCGTTCGCTTCGGACGCGACCGCACTAAAAATATATTTTTTTACTTATTCTCGCCGCTGTCCTAAAATGTTACAAATAATATATATATATAATAATATACTAGCGGGTTATTGTGGCTCGCGCGCTCGCACCCATTTCTGGACGTAAACCCTTATTATTCTAAATACTTCAAAATACGGAGGGAAGGTTCCCCCCCCCCCCTTCCTCCCGTCGATTCTTGACACGGCGGCGAAATCTTTTTATATTATAGAGAGATATGTACATATTTTAGAAAAAAGACATAAGCCCTTATTATTCTAAGTCTTTTACCTCCCCCCCTTATTGTTCCATATCACCTTATGCTAAATGGACTTAAGCCCTTATTATTCAAGGCCCTTCAAGCTAAATGGACTTAGGCCCTTATTATTCCAAGGCCCTTTAAGGCTGGACTTAAGCCCTTACTATTCTACCCCTCCCATCGATTCTTGACACGGCGGCGATGGCGAAATCTTTTTATATCATAGAGAGATAATATAAAAAGATTTCGCCACCGCCGCCGCCGCCGCCGTGTCAAAAATCGAGGGGGGGGGGGGGTGTAAAGACTTAGAATAATAAGGGCCGAAGTCCATTCTCGAAAGGCCTTGGAATAATAAGGGCCTAAGTCCCTTTAAGCTAAATGAACTTAGGTCCTTACTATTCCAAGGTGCTTTGAGCATGGACTTAGGCCCTTATTGTTCCAAGGCCCGTAAAGCATGGACATAAGCCCTTATTATTCGTAGTCCTTATTATTATTGCTAAATGATTAGCGTAAGGGCATTTGGAATAATAGGGGGGGGGGGGGTTAAAGACTTAGAATAACAAGGGCTTATGTCTTTTTTATATGTATATATATCTCTCTATAATATAAAAAGATTTCGCCGCCGTGTCAAGAATCGAGGGGAGAGCGCAGTCCTTGGATGGGTGACCGTGGTCACCCATCCAAGGACCGTCTACTGAATTTGACCGTCTACTGAAGTATTTGGAATAATAAGGGTTTACGTTCAAAAATGGGTGCGAGCGCGCGAGCCATAATAACCCGCTAGTAATATATATATATATTATTTGTAATATTTGAAATATATATATAATATATTTCGTCCACGAATATTTTTCCTTATAAACTACAAATAAAATAGTAAAAATAAGTCGTTGCACTAATAAAAAAGCGATTGAATGAACTAAAGATCGTGCCAGAGACGTTCAAATAAATGTTTAGTTGATTGAACAAAATATTTGAATGCCTCAAAAAAATGTTTGTGAAATAATTTTAAGAAATATGTTTTTTTTTATGACTTAATAAAAAGTTATTTTTTAACAGTGAACCGAAATGTATGGTAAATTTCGGTCCGCACACTGTTAAAATTACCGCTTTTTATATTATTGACTGGCTCTCATAAGGCTGAAAAATATTTTCCATTCCGGGGTCATCAGATGTTGAATGATGCAAGTTCTGCTGGGGGTCCGATTGAGCAATAACCTCGCTGTATGGAAGCGGGATGCATATATATCGTTTTGAAGAACTCGCTCTCGTGCCCCCTCGAACGTGTTCGTCACCTCTGAACTGTACATACTTTTTTGCACTCTTTTTCCGGGTGAAGTGATAAAACTAAGATATTTCCACACACAAACTTTGCCTCACTTGGATTCTCCGCCAGTCGGCACTTCTTTATTTCATCGGCGCGTCACCCAGACATTTGTTATTTTATTCCTCCTGCTTGGCTTGACCGCTATCTGGCAAATATACCCCCTGCGAGGCTCGTTATCTTATCGCTCGTTGAGCGCGGAAAATAAGCTGCTTGACGCAGTCATTTAATAACATTCATCATTGTCCGTACGTACCGTAACGAGTTGCAAACATTTCTGTACCTTCGTCAGATGTTATATGAGTATTATACTATATGATACTCATAACGTATATACAGAAAAATAATTTATTTGACCAGAGAAATATTAATTTAAATAAAATAATAGACGTAACAACAACCTCAGTACTGAGCACAATCGCACCGCTTTCCCTCAAAAACCAGAGAGCTTCGACCTCCGGGCTCGAATTAAGGTAGTAAGGTAAGGTAAGGTACTTGCGGTACAGTTCCGCCAAACGTAAGTTTCAGAGAAAATTTCGAACACTTTTCGATGGGATAAAAATCTGAAAAAATCAAGTGTATGCGAGTTGCTGCAAAGATTGTTTTTGTGAAATTATAATTGTAATTTGTCATTAACAAATTGAAGATAAAAATTACTAATCAACAAATTACCACGCAACTTAACTATTTTCCTTGTTATTCCGTATAGTGGTAATTCCGTATTTCGAAATTAGTTTCCTTAACTAATTCTGAAAAACCCAAACCCCATGTGGCACACGGGACTGGAATACAAAAATCATAAATCACTGCGATACGCAATATTCTTGAGATTTCGGCTTTCATAGCATATAGAAGTGGATTCCGAAAGTCCTAAAAACTATATAGCATATCGGCGTAGAAAAAAATAATATATTGATGTATTATTAATATATTAATTTATATATTTATATATTTATAAATTTATATTAATCTATTATTAATATATATATTTTTTTTTTGCGATTTTATAGAACACAGAAATTCCGTGTTAGATGTACAATTTTTTTGTTATCTCTTGAATATTGATAAGCCCGGTTGTGCACATCTCGCATCATATTCAAAATTCGAAATCACTCCCATATGCTATATTTTCGAAATTTCGGGATTCATTGCATATAGGAGTGAATATAAAAAAAAAGATAATATCAAAACGATTGGGGCTTCGCGCGGTCATGGCTAGTCACGGCGAAGCGCGCGATCATGGCTATTAAATATCGAGTTTCGGTGTTAATTAGGTGATTACGATTTTCACATTTTTTTTAAGGCGCATTTTGTAAGGGATAACAAACTTTTTATTTTATTTCACTGTATTATATTTTACCTGTACTTTAATCAGTTGTATTAGAATTCCCCTGCATTATCAATTTTCGTGTTCCGGCATTTACTCAATAAATATTCTATTCGATATTCTATATTCCATGAATCAAATAAATAATTTTTTTTGGGTGCACTCATATAATATAATTATATTATACGAGTAATTCCTTGTGAAAATTCTAACTAGCTGTTGTTTAGCGCGTCGATAGTTCTACGGGCGTGATTTTTTTTTATATAAAAAATATAACAATATCCGAAATTATTAATTGAATAATCGTTCCTTCGTTTTCTCGATATTTTTTTTTTTTGTCATCAACGATTGTTCATCGGATCGGTTGAAAAAAGTAGCACGTGTTGCGCGAAGCCGAGCCGGTCATGTGGCATCGATATCGGGCAAGGCGCTCGATCGCCGCAATAGTAGATTCGTAAACAGGAGGCAAGGGTTATCGCCGGCTTGCGATAGAGTCACGACGATACCAGTACTGGAGAAAACCGGATGGTCTATGCAAAGGGGATATAACAGGCCAGTGCGAACCCGCGACCTCGACAGCGATGTAACAGCAAAAGCCACCGAACTGTCTTAAGCTAGTTTTCTCGACGAAAAAAAAGCGATAAGAAAGTTCTCATATGAGTCCAGATCGCGGTGGACTCACCGGGCGATGCACCACGTGCTGTCGGCATATATATAAGAGGCATTTCGAGGAGTCGATAAAGGGTAAGTCGTAATAATAGCCGTAATATTTTTTAACGTAACAAACAAATAGCGCTGCCGTTTGCACATTTTTTAGCATATCTGGATACAATATAAATAAATAAATCAATCGATAAATCAATAAATAAATCAATAAATAAATCAATAAATAAATCAATAAATAAATCAATAAATAAATCAATAAATAAATCAATAAATAAATCAATATTTATTTATATGATAGACGGGACGAATCCTTTATACAAAATTGATAGAAGTGTGAATGTTAATGTGTATGTGGATTTTTTAAGTTTCCATTTGAGGAAGAGGAATTTCTACTTCCAGATGTACCTGGTGCAAATTTTACATCGAGGATGTTTGTAGGAAAGTTTAACTAATTTTTGTGGACATATATATATATACGCCTCCGTCGCTCCTGACTTAATGCCTAAAATTACAATAATTACAACATGCGGCCTCGGTTTCGGAGCGCAGCGTATAGGTGCATAAAATGCAGCTGGATTGGAACATCTGGAGCAAATGGCTGCGTGTTACGAAACTATTATATTGGAGTCTGCGATAGACTTTGCTCGCGAAACTTGTTCTACCGATTAATCTTCCTCCGTCTTCACCTTTCCTCATATTTGCGATCTTACGCTGGATGTATGCACTTCTATATGCAATAACATGTTGTTCGATCGATATGTAATGATAAGCTCTGATCTACACACGTACGCGATAACGATCTTTGCAGGAAACGCATCCAGAAAGATAATTCATTTGACCGACGCCCCAAAAATAAATCTTGATTCGATAAAAATAAATCTTGATTTGATAAAAGTAAATATTTTTTTGATTAAAATAAGTATGTATTTATTTAAATTACGTACATATTTATTTGCGGGTCGCTCGGCAAAAAAAAAATCTTTTTTTTGCCGATATTCTGGACGCGGTAGGCGTCATCGATCTGACGTAAGGTGTCATTACGCAAAACTTATCGACGCACCGACGTTTTCGAAGCAAACGTCAGTTCATAAAAAAAATGTTGGCGCGAACTCCAGAAGCTGTGCGATCTCTCTGTCATCCCCATACATTATTATGCGCATCCGGCTTTTCTCTGATTTCTGGGTCACTGCACGACGTTACTGGTGGCTGACTTAACAGTTGTGAGAATGCATTGTTCTCATGCTCCGATGGTAATGAACCGAAGAAAGTTCTGAAATAATTCATAGATACTACTTGAGGTATGTACCATGCAGTACCGAAGAGTTTTCCCCAAAGCTGAGTCTTTAAATGTATTTTTAAAGGGTCTTACGGCTCTAAACGAGTTTGTTTGCTCGCATAGAGATTCGGGCTGGCCGGAAGCATGCCGAGAAAATTCTGAAATAATTCATAGATACTACTTGAGGTATGTACTATACACTGTAAAAAATCTCGGTTTGAAAATTCATAAATGTATATGAAGTTTTATGCATATACGGTATATAAAATTTCATTGACACGTATGTAAGAATAT
>JAPYZC010004431.1:0-14295 GCA_030522665.1 Ichneumoninae sp. A BG-2022a
TATTAGTGCAAACAAGCACAAGGAATTGAAAGGTACATTTTTGCAGAACATTTTGATCGTTGAGACGATCCGTTTCAGATTGTTATTAACCGATGCCACGATAACTTGGCTAATAATCATTGATTGTAACAGTCGATCCGGGTCAATTGTACCAGCAATAAATAATTTCTACCAAAGACAATACCAATGCCAATATATTTTATTTATTTTATTCTTACATTCTAAGCAATCAGCGATAATTTATACACTTATAATTTATAACCAACCAATTGCACACTATAACATTTATTGTAGGGCTGTATAGTTAGGCCGGCTAAAATGTCTTAGCCGGGTAAAACAGCTCAGACGGATAATACATTTTTTTATTTTTTAAATTTAAATTTAAATTTTTCTGTGATAATGCACCCCGGTTCTATTTCTTAAGGTAAAGTACTATCGCGATGACTGACGCCGCCTAAGTTTGAGAGGAATAAAAGAGAATTACAAACACTTCTCGATCGCATAAAAATCTGAAAAAAATCACGCATATGAAAGATGCTGATAAGATTTTTCGTCCATAATAATGATCCCAAAATGTTATTCGTTTCCTTTATATTAAAATTTGTTTAAAATCGTAATTTTCAAGTATTAGATAAAATTCTGAAAACAGTCATACGTATTCAGAAAAATTAACAAATCATTTCCGTAATAAAAAAAAAATTAGTTGCCGGTTAATTTGTTGCACAATTTTTTTTTCAGTAATTTATCATGAACATTCTGAAATTATTATTATGCGCAAACAATCTTTTCAGCACCTTTTATATACTACAATTTTTTCCGATTTTTTTCTCATCGAGAAGTGTTTGTAATCTTTGACTTTTTTCTCTCGAACTTAGGCGGCGTCATTCATTGTGCTAGTACTACCTTAATAGAGGTCGGCGAAGGATTTCATTGGTACAGGAGGATGTTACAAATGACCGCACTACCCGTTACAATTGACCCCACCGCGGCCCAAATTCGTACCGAATGTTGTTTGCGTTTAAAGGGGCGGTGTTCGAAATTCCGTGCACATTTCTGCTAGACATTTTTTAACTAAATACCCAAGACTAGGTTAACGATACACCATTGGATGCCGAAGCGTTAGACTCTCGGGTTTGTTGGTAAAAAAATAAAAAAACGATTTTTGTTACGTTTGTCCCCGGTCTCCCCTGTATAAACTCGGAGTGAGGCGAGCCGCGTATGTATGCGCCCGCGCGCATGTGTGTGCGAGCCACTGTACACGCGTCGGCCGGAGAACCGGGCACACACAGTGGCCATGTTCGTGGGGTAGCGGGACAACCCCCATTCGCCAAATTAACTGCGATAGAGGCCCCACGAACGCCAGCACATTTTTTACGCTTTCCGCGCGACCTCAGGACCGGCCATTTTACGCTGGATTTTCTCTCGTAGGCGCGCACCCCATCTCCGGCTCGTTTCCTTTTTTTTTTCTTATTTATCTCCTCTCGCAGCATAACATAGCTGCTTTCGGTGCAGGGGGTGGTTTTATGTGCGACGCGGCGGTACGGATCGGAAGGGACGCAGAGCCATCGATGACTCGGGGGTGGGTTCTGTGCGAGACCTGCCAATTTTACCCCTTCCACTCATTCGACACCCCCACCCCCTCACCCCTCCCCCGAGTTCGCCTCAGCCAAGCTTTAGCATTTCGTTTCGACAATTCGTCTCTCATCGGCCTGACCGAAACACTGTACGATGGATTCGATTTAAACTCCGTATATATAGATGTATATATATATATATATATATACACAACTGGTGCTCGTTTCTCTACTCCTCGCCGTGCAATTATTTAATCAAGAGAAACTCCGCGGTAAAATTGAAATCCTTAAGAGTAACGAACTTTCTCCGGGTAGTTGATCCACAGCGCATAGAGCGGGTCGCCGCCGATAAGAGCATGATTTTAATCGGGTTTCTATTTCAAGAGACACAACGGTCGATTAGTAGAACTAGGAACTTCTCGCCGATGACATTTTCACCTTATAGTCTCCTGTTCTTCGTGCAAAAAAAAAAAAAAAAAAACAAAAATGAAAAAAAAGTTTCCACTGCTCGAACCATCATGTGTAAATGCTCCCATTAGTGGCAGGTTTATTACGTTATGTGTAATAGCAATAGGGTAGAGCGGGGCAAAACGGGGTTTTTGGGCAAAACTAAATTTTGCAATCATTTTTGGATCGGACAAGGTGGCAAAAGTAGGCAGAAAAGCCTGATGTATCCGATAGTGCGAATTCGGGCATCCAAAAATTATTGGAAAATTACGTTTTGTCCAAAATCCCGTTTTGCCCCGCTCTACCCTATATAATCGGAGTGGTCACTAATAGGAACATATATATATATGTTTATTCTTTTATTCATATTTTGTAGTTAAAATAGATAATTGTACATATTGGGGGTTTTCGGTTAGCCACTGAATTAATCATCTGGATGGAATCTACTTAAATGAGCAGAAATATTCGTGGTTACGTAAATATCGGTGGCCACTAATGGGTGCAACTCTGTATCGAGGCTGCCACTAATAGGAACAAGGACATTTATTCACGCTTTTATTAATATCCTTTGAATAACAATAAATAATTGGTCACATTTGGGAGGTTTTGGTTAGCCAATGAACTAAACTTCCCGATGGGATCGATGTCAGCAACCGGATACCCATGATTCTTTAAATATTTTGTGTCACTTCGGACACAATTCTTAATCGGCCACTAATCGAATCACTTACCTTACATCCGTTGCAGAGATGTAACATGGAGTTTTTGTTATCTCGTTTTTCCTCTCGCACGGTAACATCGAACACTCAGGAAAGTGATTCCTGGCGCATAGGGGAGAGCGGGGCAAAACGGGACAGTGGGGCAAAACTCCATTTTCAATTTATTTATTTATATATTTAACGGGAATAACCCTTTTACAAAGATACAATATAGTATATATACATATATATATAGTATAGTCTATTTGTTTTGGCAAGAGATAACATTTATATTATTTCCAATTGTCCACTAATTTTTGGATGCCCCATTTTGTCCCAGCGATACATCCGGATTTTCAACCCCATCTTACCCCACGCACCATCATCGTCACCATCCGAAAGTTATTGGAAAATTGCGTTTTGCCTCATTATCCCCTTTCGCCCCGCAGTGCCATTTTGCCCCGCTCTCCCCCAACTCCCACCACGCCGTACAAACGGAGGTCAGATATCAGTCTTCCATCGGTGGAGAATAACTTTGGTGAATAGGTGATCACGTAAAACGTGATTTAGCAATTCGGGACCGATTCCCCGTTCGGTCGGCCATCGGGCGGCGGAGCGTCGATCTTAGTTCAAATTGAGTATAGTCCAAGTCTTACTCGGGTGAACCACTACTAATCCAATTCCCGAGATCCCGAGACGTCGTCCTCGCGTGGCGGAAGGGGGTTCCAAGGGTGTAACGGGGGTGGATCGGTGAGAGGGAGAGGGGTGGGGGGTGGGCGGGGGGGTTGAGATGGTCTCGGGAGAAGTATGAGAGAAAAGCTGCGACGCCGAAACAGCGAGGACACGCACGGGATAAGGAGAGCGAACGACGGATAGGTATGCCAGTTGAAGTAGAACGAGGCGAGCCGGGCCGAAAGGGAAAGAGAGCGAACGAGGCAGGCGAGCCGAACGAGCTCAGCGAGAGAGGAGACGCGAAGGTATAATATCGCCTATGCAAATAGCCTTTGGACTTGAACCGGTTGGATATACTTTAGGGCTCGTCGTCAAAGTTACCCCGGCTGTGCGAGCCGACCCGTGCGGTTATATAGAATCTCCAAGGGTCGAGGAATAGAACGAAATTTAGATAGAAACGAGGGAGTAACACGAAAATTTCCACGCTCGAGTTCTCAAAGAGCGGAATAATTGTGACGATTCTTTCCACTTTGTCGTCATGCGCGATAGTGTACTACTTTTATTTATTTATTTATTTATTTATTTATTTATTTATTTATTTATTTATTTATTTATTTATTTATTTATTTATTTATTTATTTATTTATTTATTTATTATTTATTTTTTAGGGCTCATCGTCAAAGTTACCCCGGCTGTGCGAGCCAACCCGTGCGGTTATACAGAATCTCCAAGGGTCGAGGAATAGAACGAAATTTAGATAGAAACGAGTGAGTAATGCGAAAATGTCCGCGCTCGAGTTTTCAATGAGCGGAATAATTATGACGATTCATTCCACTTTGTTGTCATACGCGATAGTGTATCGTCGGTATTTTTATTTATTTATTTATTCAATTCATTTTTTACTTTTTAGGGCTCATCATCAAAGTCACCCCGGCTGTGCGAGCCGTGCGGTTATATAGAATCTCCAAGCGTCGAGGAATAGAACAAAATTTAGATAGAAACGAGGGAGTAATGTGAAAATTTCCGCGCTCGAGTTTTGAAAGACCGGAATAAATGTGACGATTCTTTCCACTTTGTCGTCATATGCGATAATGTATCGTCGATTTATTTATTTATATATTTATTTATTTATTTATTTTTTAGGGCTCATTGTCAAAGTTACCCCGCTGTGCGAGGCGACTCGTGCGGTTATAAAGAATCTCCAAGGGTCGAGGAATAGAACGAAATTTAGATAGAAACGAGGGAGTAACGCGAAATTCTCTGAGCGGAATAATTGTGACGATTCTTTCCACTTTGTCGTCATGCGCGATGGTGTATCGTCGGTATTTTTTTATTTTTCGTTGTTGAAACTTTTGAATAGAAATTTGCGACTCTTGCGCGGCGAGACACGTGAGGAGGAGGTCGAGTGTGAGAGAAAAAAAAATAAAAGATAATTCGCGCGATAACAAAGTCGAGTGTTGGAGGGTGAACCACGACCGGCCGTCTTCGCGAGCGTGAAAAGTACATCAGCGAAACGAGAACGAAATACCGGTGTACGGTCGGTGCTGGGTCCTTCCTTCTTGCTCCGCGGCGCAGTGCGTTGTCGTCTCTTCGTTCCGTGACTGTTTTCTCTTTCTCCACCGTCACCTCGAGGCGAAGAAAACTTTTCGCAGTCTTTCCAGCCACCGCGCAGTCGGGCTGCCTAATTTTATGGCTCGTTATTTTGGCCCTGGTGTTGCTTCTTAAGGGGACGGCTTTGCGGGGAATGAGGAAACACATAGAGAGAAAGACGGGGTCGGGCAGGGAAGAGCACGGAGTCAAAAAAAGCATGCTAAAAGGGCTTCCCATAATTTTTTTTTTTTCATAAAAATACATGTTTCCGAAAATTCTTCTCAGTTGCGGAATAACAGACAAGCGTAACATCCTGGGTCATGAAAAAGTCATAAGAATCGGCACAACTCGGACAGAGCTACAACCCTTAGCAAGTCCAATAATGTAGACACTGTAATAAATAAATAAATAAATAAATAAATAAATAAATAAATAAATAAATAAATAAACAAATAAATAAGGGCTGAAGGACTTCGGTCGATGGCTCGTTGACAATATGTGAATGCAATTAGAAATATATTAATGCATAAATGTTAAAAATTTGTAACGATCGTCAATGCATCTTATGTATTATTAATAAATACACACTCGCTTCTACTACTAAATAAATAAGTAAATAAACAAATAAGGGCTGACGGACTTTGGTCGATGGCTCGTTGACAATATGTGGATGCATGTAGAAATATATTTATGCATAAGTGTTTAAAATCTGTAACGATCGTTAATGCATCGTATGTATTGATAATAAATACACACTTACTACTACGCCTAAATAAATAAATACATAAATAAATAAGGGCTGAAGGACTTCGCTCGATGGCTCGTTGACAATATGTGGATGCATCTAGAAATATATTAATGTATAAATGTTTAAAATCTGTAACGATCTTCAATGCAGCCTACGTATTATTAATAAATACACACTAACTTCTACTACTAAATAAATAAATAAATAAATAAATAAATAAATAAATAAATAAATAAATAAATAAATAAATAAATAAGGGCCGAAGAACTTCGACCGATGGCCCGTTGACAATATGTGGATGCAATTAGTAATATATTAATATACAAACGTGTAAAATCTGTGACGATCGTCAATGCATCGTATGTATTGTTAATAAATACACACTTACTCCTACCACTAAATAAATAAATAAATAAAATGTGCTCGATGCATTATTATTTCATGGTCGACGACCCGGCAACGGGAAAACGCGACGCGTCCCGTGCCTGGCGAAAGGGTAGAAGGTAAGGAGACCGGTCGTGCAGGGGTAGGGGGTGGACGGGCGAGGAAAACGAGTCAGGATAGCCCAGAGGGAGAACGGAGAACGAGAAAAAGGGAAGGCTGTAAGTCGGCAACATCGGCGGAGAGGGGGAGGGGGGGAGGTAAGGGGAGCCTGGGGTTAGCCGAGACGAGGGTAGGACGTTTGAGGTCAGTTCGGGGCGGTTTTTTCAACCCCTGGATACCGGCGCTGCCGCTACCGAGAACGGCTCGCTCAATACCGGCGACTACCCTGGCGCACTGACCAATGGCCGGACTCCGGTCCCCACCATCGTCCGACTGCTGACCAGCTAGCCGATTGGTCCAAAATCTCTCTCGAGGGATACACTCTCTATCCGGCAGGACGCGACCGACGAGGATCGAGGGTACTCTCGCTGCTGTTTCACCCCCCTCGCCCTCGACCCCGGATCGTCCCGGTTATAGCATACGACCACCGCGCGCGTCCCGCTAACTAACCAGAGAGCGAGAACGATTATGCAACGGGTGTTCCAGGATGGCTTTTGTGACATCAAACAAAATTCCAAAATTATTTTCCACCAGTCATTACGAATTAAACCGTGCACAAAAAAAATTGGAAATTTAATGTACCGGAATTCAATTTTGTATGCAAAAACTCGTACATTAAATTTAATATACAATTGTTTATTTATTTATTTATTTCACGGGATAAACCCTTTTATGAAATTCAAAAATTGTACTTTTTCTGTATATATCATTTAGTTTACTAGAATACAATAAAGTATGAATATTTTGTTTCAATGCACTACATTTTGGCTCCGATTTACCAAAAGCGTTGGACTTGTGCTGACACTGCTGACTCGAAGGCTTGAAGGAAGAATTGTGATGAGAAACTAATATACTTTTTCATGAAAATTAAAATAAATGAATTCAACTTAATTTTTAATTCACAATTCTCTTTTTACTCCAAGATTTTGTTTATTTAATTCTCAGTAATTATTATTCAGGAGTTATTACGTTACCAGCATTGTAATTCGGTCGATTAGGATTCTATTTAAGATGCACGTGTTTTTTTTTTTCTGTACTGCCTCTTGTATGTGGTTTCATGTATTTTGGTCTCAGCTCTCAAGGAACGAAGTCCTAGAGCCTCAGGTTCAATCAATATCAACAACAAAAATAAATGATTAAAAATAAAGTATTTCCAATATTTTTGATCCAGTGAACATTAATTTTTCATCGCAATTGTCCATGAAACTTAATATACCACTTTTTGCATAAAAACTTGCTGTGCATTAAATTTCATATAAATTTTGTGTACATTATAATTCAGTTCGATCCTAATAACCCAATGACGAGGCGAATCGTGTGTCTAATAAAAATGGCAATCGGTCGCCTTTCCTCGGCTTTGACCGTCTTATCGATGTGCATACAGTTGGAAACAGCTAACAACGAGACACCCAGCATCCCGGATGAGCTCAGGTTCAATAAATATTGATAATAATAATAAATTATAAAAAAAATAATGCATTTCGAATGTTTTTAATACAGTGAACATTAATTTTTCATGGCAATTGTTCATGAAACTTAATATACCAATTTTTGCATAAAAACTTCCGGTATATTAAATTTCATATGAATTTTTTTTACATTCTAGTTCACTTCGATCCTAATAACCCAATGACGAGACGAATCGTGTGTCTAATAAAAATGGCAATCGGTCGCCTTTCCTCGGCTTTGACCGTCTTATCGATGTGCATACAGTTGGAAACAGCTAATAACGAGACACCCAGTATCCCGGATGAGCCGAGCGCGGTCGTGGCCGCGAGTTTGCTCAAGATGATATCGGGATATCCTTCTCGGTCCCTTCACCCGACCGATAGTGGCACGTATATACGTAGGAGCTATCCTGGCCGAGCTTTCGTTACATTCCCACGTTCCCCCCACCCCGCCGTCCCTCTCCTCCTCCTCTTACCTCAAGCAGATGGGAACTTGAAACTCTGCCAAAATTCGAATCGCCCGGCCACCCACCAGCCGCCCGTTCGACCAAGTACCACCGCAGACTTAAAGACACCTTTAAAGTTTCGGAAACTCGATCGCTGTACCTCCCGTCCGGATGTATATGTCGTTGGGATCCTGGGCGAGAGGCGGAGGCAGGAGAGGCGGCGGTGTCACCACAGACTGGTCGAGAGTCACGAGAAACCCTCTTGGAGGTCCTGGAGGGGCGAAAATCTACCGCAGACTTGGAAATTGAAGTTTCCACTAATTGGGATTAATTTTCAGTATCCCGGCTCAGAAACGGACCCGATCGGTGCTTACTCCCTTTGTGCCCGCGTCTTCGAACTTCGTTCCTCCGTCCAGGAATCGAGCGATTCGTTCGGTAAATGCACGCCGAAAATTAATTTTTTTTTCCGGGACACTCGATCGATCGCGAAAAAATATAAACATATTTTTCGCAAAGCCACACTTAAAGACACCTTCATTGATTTAAGTAAATAATTATTTGATTTAAATAGATATTTATTTGATTTAAATAAATATTAATTTGATTTAAATAAATATTTATTTGATTTAAATAAATATGTTTACTTAATCTTAATAAAAAGTGGACGTCAAATAATTTTTTTTTCTGGGTGTGTCACCACAGACTGGTCGAGAGTCGCGCGAGACCCTCTCGGAGGTCCTGGAGGGGCGAAAATCTACCGCAAACTTGGAAATTGAAGTTTTCACCAATTGGGATTAATTTTCAGTATCCCAGCTCAGAAACGGACCCGATCGGTGCTTACTCCCTTTGTACCGACGTCTTCGAACTTCGTTCCTCCGTCCAGGAATCGAGCGATTCGTTCGGTATATAGAGGCCGAAAATTCATTTTTTTTTACCAGACTCGATCGATCGCGGAAAAATATAAACATATTTTTCGCAAAGTCAAACTTAAAGACACCTGTAAAGTTTCGGAAACTCGATCGCTGTACTTCCCGACCGGATGTATACATGTAGGTGGTGTCCTGGGCGAGAGGCAGAAGCAGAGGCGGCGATACACTCAGAAAAAAAATTATTTGACAGCCATCGTTTATTAAGATTAAGTAAAATATTTATTTGATTGAAATAAATATTCATTTCATTGAAGTAATTATTTACTTAATTTCAATAAATATTTATTTCATTTAAGTAATTATTTACTTAAATTAAGTAAATATTTATTTAAATCAAATAAATATTTTACTTAATTTTAAGAAACGGTGGCCGTCAAATGAATTTTTTTTTTTGTGTATTACCACAAACTGGTCGAAAGTCGCGAGAAACCCTCTCGGAGATCCTGGAGGGGCGAAAATCTACCGCAAACTTGGAAATTGAAGTTTTCACCAATTGGGATTAATTTTCAGTGTCCCAGCTCAGAAACGGAGCCGATCGGTGTTTACTCCCTTTGTGCAGGCGTCTTCGAACTTCGTTCCTCCGTCCAGGAATCGAGCGGTTCGCTCCGTAAATACAGGCCGAAAATTCATTTTTTTTTTACCAGACTCGATCGATCGCGAAAAATATAAACATATTTTTCGCAAAGCCAAAGTAGTCTATCCCGCGGAGAGCTTTGCTCGGGCTTTTTTTTCTTTCCGCTATCCTCTCCATCCATTCGGAGATCCGTACTCGTTGAGCCGACCGCGGTATTCGCGGGGATGAGTTTACCGGGACGCGTGGGTGAACCCACGGGACGTGGGATCAAAGGAAGAATTATCAGGGTTCCGAGCGCGGAGGGCGCACTCGCTCGCCGGGCCCGGGATTTCGTCCCGCAGGAGACTTACCACATGTAAATAAGGACAGAGCCTTTTGTGCAGCACCGTATGTACGAGTACCTACGTTACCGCGGCCGCGCGCCTCCCTCGCGCGCGATTCTGTCCTGCGTAAATAACATTTTTCCGATACCGTCGGTATAACTAGTCCCTCTATTCACCAATTCGTGCACAGTAAAAAAAGTTTGGACTTTTTACAACAACTTATTGTCCACAAACGCCCACAATTTTGGATTTGTTAATTTTTTAGTTTTACACGCAGAAAGATTGTTCTGTTTCTCTAACAAAATGTTGATCGTCAATAATTTATTGTTGTGGCAGAAAAAATATTTGTTGCCACAGCAAAATATTTTGCGGACCCTATGTTAACCAGTTAAATGTTATTGTAAGAAAATTCTTGTTGTCCCAACAACTTTTTTTTTCTCCGTGTACAAACAAAAGTACAAACTAAAATCGTCAATGACACGGGAAATAAAAGTGCAGGTTCGTATACTCAAATAAGTGACAAACGAGCTTGTCATTTATTTAACAAAATTATTTTTACGAAATTTCTCATTCCGATTTTACGAAATTTCTCATTCCGATTTTACGAAATTTCTTATTCCGATTTTACGAAATTTCTCATTCAGATTTTACGAAATTTCTCATACCGATTTTACGAAATTTCTCATACCGATTTTACGAAATTTCTCACTCCGATTTTACGAAATTTCCCATTCCGATTTTACGAAATTTCTCATCCCGATTTTACGAAATTTCTCATCCCGATTTTACGAAATTGCTCACTCCGATTTTCCGAAATTATTTTTTACTGTGTGCCGCATCGCTTTCACCGTTTCAACTCTGAAAACCACCGCGTGTATCTGCGCGGGCGATCCGCGCTCCGAAAATTTTGTCCTTGGCAGGACGAATCGAAAGCTGAGTAAAACATTACCGACCGTCAAAAGTTCGCGCAAGCTTTCGAAAAAAAAAAAAATAAAAACAGCAATTCAAACAACGAGGCTAGCAGTTCTAAAAAGTGGAGTAAACGATGAATAGAACGAACGATGAGGAATAGTAGTACTGAAAAATAAAAAAAATATATATATGTATCTATATGTATCTATATGTATATATATACATATATATAGAGAGAGCCACGAGCATTGCGATATTTTTTTCTCAATATGGCAGCCCCATCCGAAGCAGCCTCCGTTGTCCATCGTTTAATACCACCCCTGCGGAATATCCCGAGGGAGAGAACCCAGGAGGAAGTTATTTTTGTTTTCCTATCCTCCTTCGTTTTTTTTCCTCCTCTCCCGTCTCCTCCTCCCCCTCGGCCCTCTCTTTCTCCCCCTCCGCCCGGCGAGCATATTCGTCGCGGTGTGCTGGGAAAAGAGAAACGCGAATGTTTCCCCGTCTCGCCTCCTCTCGGCTCGGGACGTTCTACGTTTCAAAATATATGCAAAAGACCGGAGCACAGCTCGCATTGTAACGCGGGTACAATCCAGCTAAGAGAGAATCAACCCCTTTTGCATTCGATCCGAACGCAGACTTTTTATTTCCTCCACATTCGGTTCTGAAAAATAAATTTACAGGTGTCGCGTTAAAAAAACGTCGAGCCACGCGCCGAGCATATTTATTAATTTTATTTTTTTTGCGACAAATACCTGAGCCTGGTTCGAAGCGGAGGATGCGAGGGGTGGAAAATGCGAAGGGGAGTCGAGGGTTTGCGTTTTCGCGAGACTGTACCTCGTAGTCCGGCGGCCAGCGTAGTTACCATCGATTCGTGGTCGCAACTGTTTCCCCGTTTAAAAAAGAACGCCTCGAGTCCACCCCCGACGCTCCTAGGGGCGAACGCTCCGCTGTATTCCTTCGCGGAGAGACATCTTTCTCGACATATATTTATGTTTGTCCAACTCTCGCCACACTCGCGCATAGTTGTTCCGCGCTGGGGAGGATATAGGGGAGAGCGGGGCAAAATGGCACAGCAGGGCAAAACGGGATAGTGAGACAAAACGCGATTTTCCAATAACTTTTGGATGGTTCCGATAGTGGTCCGTGGGGCAAGACGGGGTTGAAAATCCGGATGTATCGCTGGGACTAAATGGGGCATCCAAAAATTATTGGAAAATTGGGCTTTGCCCTC
The DNA here is from genome assembly GCA_030522665.1 of Ichneumoninae sp. A BG-2022a. Lineage (NCBI taxonomy): Eukaryota > Metazoa > Arthropoda > Insecta > Hymenoptera > Ichneumonidae > Ichneumoninae sp. A BG-2022a. The sequence goes on from JAPYZC010004431.1 coordinate 12,137, forward strand.
ACTGTCCCGTTTTGCCCCACTGTCCCATTTTGCCCCGCTCTCCCCTACACTCGCTATCTTGTTCCTTCTCTCGCGCTCTCCCACATTCCGTCCACCCTCGACAGAGGCATAGAATAACGGCATTTATTTCGACAAATTTTTTCAAGGAATTCGATTTCGGTGCTGTATGGACGAAGATGTTACAGATTTTTTTTTGTGGAAACTATACGCGAATATATATTGTTCTTATTGTCCTTTGAATATTTTGGACGATAGGGGGGAGTGGGGCAAGATGGACCCGTCATGAATGAAACATTGATATTAGGTAGAATTTTTATTGAGTCCAAGGATAAATCCCTTGAGGAGCTGTGCGATAAAAACATGAATAGAGCGTGGTTGAGTCTTAATAATAAACATAGTAAATATGAGCTTAGAAATAGAAATTGATAAATAAATGGAGATGAAATAATTATGAAATAATTAAATGAAATGAGTTACAATAAAATTTTTGAAAATGTCAGTTTTGAGCCTCGATTTTCCACTTTGTCACGCGTGTTCATTTTGCCCCACCGTTTCTGAAATATACAGACACATTTTATTGAACATTGAACATTAATGAATTACTCGAAGCTATTTTCTCTGCCGCATTTGCTCTTGCGACAATTCTTTTTCTTCATTCTTAATTCGGTGAGATAATTAAATGAAGTGACATAATAACATTTTTGAAAACTTCAGTTTTAAGCCCCGATTTTCGACTTTGTCACGCGTGTTCATTTTGCCCCACCATTTCTGAAATATTATATGGACAATTTTATTGAACATTGAACATTAATGAATTACTCAAAGACCTTTTCTTTGCCGCGTTTGCTCTCGCGAGCATTTTTTTTCTTCATTCTTAATTAATGCGATAAGATAATTAAAGGAAATTACATAATCGAATTTTTTAAAACTTCAGTTTTGAGCCTCGATTTTCGACATTGTCCCACGTGTTCATTTTTCTTAATGCGATGAGATAATTAAATGAAATGACACAATAAAATGTTTTTAATCTTTAGTTTTGAGCCCCGATTTTCCACTTTGTCCCATGTGTTCATTTTGCCCCACTATTTCAGAGATATTATATGGACACATTTTATTGAACATTAATGAATTACTAGAAGGCCTTTTCTCTGCCGGGTTTGCTCTCGCGACTATTCGTTTTCTCGAGTTCCTGAATAGAATGAAGAAACCGGGAATGCGTGTATACACTAGAGCGTATACACGCATTCTCGGTTTCTTCATTCTCTCGCGTAGACGCAAGGGAACGCACCAGTGAAGAGGGGACGACGATGTAGTCGGAGGAGGAGAAAAGCGAAACTGGCGTGCGTTACAGACGCGAGGAGGAGTGAGCGTGAGAGGGTGAAGGGAATAAAAGGCCGGTGCGAGAGGGTAAGACAAGAAGGGCGAGAGAGACGAGACTTTTATTGGCCCTGACTTGGCGCCCTCTGAAGCGTTTCTCGTTTGCCTCGCAGATTTTCATATGTTTTTATCCACTCGGAAAATTAGAATGCCCGCTCGCTGTGCCGTCAGAAATTTACCGTACCATATAACAATTCGCCTCTGCGTCCGTAGGTACTTCGAAGATCTAGCTTTGGGACTCTAACGTTATTTCTTTCGAGATTTCGGGCCAAACGAGATTCACTTATCTTACTGCGAACTCGATATTGGATATGAAAATCCGAAAATAAACATTATTTCCGGTGTTTATAATTTACACGACATTCTGGAGGGCGCCAAGCTGCGCCGATGCTGCTGACCTTTGATCGAGCAATGCATAACAAGATTTTTATCTCCCTGTTGCACTCAGAAAAAAAATTTAAGGTAGTACTGGCACAATGACTGACGCCGCCTAAGTTCGAGAGAAAAAAGACAAGGATTACGAACACTTCTCGATGAGAAAAAAATCGGAACAAATTCTAGCATATAAAAGGTGCTGTAAAGATTGTTTGTGCATAATAATAATTTCAGAATGTTTATAACAAATTACTGAAAAAAAAATTGTGCAACAAATTACCCGGCAAACAAATTTTTTTTTATTACGGAAATGATTTGTTAATTTTTCTGAATACGTATGAATTTTTTCAGAATTTTATCTGATACTTGAAAATTACGATTTTAAACAAATTTTAACATAAAGGAAA
>JAPYZC010004432.1:0-10336 GCA_030522665.1 Ichneumoninae sp. A BG-2022a
TTCTGAAAAAATTCATACGTATTCAGAAAAATTAACAAATCAATTTCGTAATAAAAAAAAAAATTTGGTTGCCGGGTAATTTGTTGCACAATTTTTTTTCAGTAATTTGTTATGAACATTCTGAAATTATTATTATGCACAATCTTTTTAGCACCTTTTATGTGCTGGAATTTTTTCAAATTTCTTTCTTATCGAGAAGTGTTTGTAATCTTTGTCTTTTTTCTCTCGAACTCGAGTCATTGTGCTAGTGCTATCTTAATAGTCTATCGCATGAACCAAATCATCCTCGTTCGGACAGGTGACCAATTTCATAACCGACGCTCCATCGGACCGTGTGGACACCCAAGTTTAACGCGTTGAATTTATCGAATAACCTTGCACAGACATTTCTTCCTTTGATATGCAAACTTGCCGGTCTGTCGCCATCCGCGACCATTCAAGAGCGCCGACTCATTGACGAAAAGGCAGCCGAAAGGAACGAATCAAGAGGAACCAGTCCGCGTTCTCTCCACCGTGAGTCGCATCGACGACGAAGCTCGACGCTCAAAGTGTGCGAACCGTCGGAGGGACAGCCAGCGCGATCGGTGAAAGTGTCGAATGACTCGGCTGAATCTCCTTCGTCGCCGGAAGCTATGCCAACTAACCAGCCGTCACACTGTACGGGAAGTTTTAATGCGTTATGCAACAGTAACGTCCCTGTCACGTCTGCGATGAGCACCGATACGTCTGATGGTAAATCTTTCTTTTTGTTTTGTTTTTTTTTTTTCTCTTCTAATTTCATACCACAAGCGTTATCGCTGGTTCCGCTGTTCCGATTTGTGTCGATTCTACACAAATGCTAGAAAAAAGATCGCGTGTAGGAATTAAGTTTTTGCCTATCGAGACAGGGATTCCAGATTTAGCGGATATTTTCGTGCATTTTATTAGAGTTTACGCACTCGTTGTCTGCGGATCGCATGCCCACTCGTGTTATCTTTAATCGGGCAAATGACAACGGAAGATCTTGGTTAAACGAGCTGGCCGAGCGGCAAGCGCGACTGGAAAAGAAAGTCGATTGACCGGCGAAATACATACACTCGGCAATCCGGGCTTACTGTATAAGACTGTAACCGGAAGTCACGCGGTCCCAGAGCGATTGCGATTCTAACGGGTTAACCAGGTTCCGGTATGGCTACCGCTGAGCCTCGGGCAATCGTCGAGACGTGAATTCATTAACGAGTCTTCGACACCCTCGAACTCGCACGCTCGATCGTACCTCTTCTACTATTGACGTACGGTGATGATTGAAAATGAAAAAGAAATACTCAAACGTATCGTATTACAAGGTAACTTGTCTACTCGCAGTGACGGCGCGTAATTTTTCAATAACCACTCGATTAAACGTGGAGTTTCGACGCCCGAACAATGAATTTTCTGTTTTTTTTTTTTTTTTTTTTTTTTTTTTAAAGGATCCTCGAGAACTCTTGACTCAACGTTGCTCCTCTTTTGCATTCGTGTGTCGAGCGTTCCGCGACTTCTGATTCTGCAGTTAAGGTAGCTATGTTGCTTCCCGCTCATCTCGCATAAGTTATCGAAAAGTAAGTGAATATTGCAATTACTTCTTGATGGTGTAAAGATCTGAAAAAATGCATGCATATTAAAGGCACTGAAAGGGTTCATTTTGCATAATAATAATTCCAAAATGTTATTAACAAATTTATCAAAAAATTAATTGTTTAACAAATTACCCGGCAAAACAACTTTTTTTAAAATTGAAAATGATTTATTTATTTTTCTGAATAGGTATGAATTTTTTCAGATTTTTCAATTAGTTTTGATTTTTGTGTTTTTTCAGACATTTTTTCCATATAAAAAAATTTGAAAATCAAAGCTAATTGAAAAATCTGAAAAAATTCATACGTATTCAGAAAAATAAACAAATCATTTTCATAGAAAAAAAAAAGTTGTTTTGCCGGACAATTTGTTAAACAATTAATTTTTTTTATTAATTTGTTAGTAACATTTTGGAATTATTATTATGTAAAATTAATATTTTCAGTATCTTTTAATCTGCATGCATTTTTTCAGATTTTTATATCATCGAGAAGTACTTGCAGTATTCTCTTACTTTTCTCGAACTTTTGCGAGATGAGCGGGAAGCGACATAGCTACCTTAAAATCTTCAGACCGCGAAAGCTCGATGACGAGAGCCGAAGCCGGTGAGAGAAATGAGCAAAAACTGCGAGAAATCGCACTCTAATTAACGGCTTAGGCCACAGTAAAATTTCGATTAAATTTTTTTTTTATTGTTTATAGCGTCAAAAATATTCAGGTCAATTTTTATGGTCGAAATTCAACGAATTACGAAAGTCAGAGACTGTTACGTGGAAAGGGACGGAGCGCTCCGCGCTATTTGAGCGAAATCTCAAATACGGCTTGATTTTATGGACATTTTTTTACTGATTTTCTTGTACAGATTCTTTAGTCCATCACGTTTTCATATTTAAGAAAAAATTGCTCAGCTTAAAAAAAAATGTGTAAAAATCGATTTTGTTTTCAAATCGTCGCCATTCTGCAATTTTCCCCCCTCGTCAAGGACAGCGTTATGTATTATTTGTTAAGGAACAATTTAAAAAATTTGTTTCCGATAAACTGTTTACGCAAACTGATAAAAAACATAACAAAAATAAAATTGAAAAAATTCTTAAACGTTCTTTAATATATTCTCCTACCTTAAAAAAAATCAAATCGATAAAGCGTTTATTTACCGAGAAAAAAAATCACGAGATATGCTACCTTGCTCTCACTCATTAGAAGGGCATATGCTTGTACTCGACCAATGTGCCCTTGGAGCTTTACGTCCTTGTGTACTCGTTACCTATATAAATGAACTACAGGCTTATGGGCGCTCCCACGAATTTCACCAAATTTTAAATGAGCAAATGCGACGCAATAAAAAAAAAAATCGTCCATGGCTGCAAAACCGATGGGTTTTCCCCGCAGCCCCTGAAGTGTATTGAACTGTGTTATCGAAAAAAAATAATATGTAAGAATCTGTAAGAGTATGAATATCGCGAATGGGAGCGAGTTAACTGTACAAGAGTCACGGAGCTAAACGAGGACCTCTGTCAGACTGTACGAAAATAGAAAATCTGCATGAATCATGTCAACCAATCGTATTGCCCGAGGATTTTGCACAACGCCGTATCTATTTATTGGCTGTGAAGCATCGCGGATCATTGGAACTCGCCTCTTCAGTCCCTGCCATTCATTCCGAGCAGCCCGCTGCATCGTTACTTTTTGAATACTTGTTTTATCCGCAAAATAAGGGTGTTTTATCCGCAATGTACTATTTATGTAAGGGCAGGGAATCGTAAGGGGAACCCGTAAGGATGTACAATTTATACTCTGCCAGGTGTTCACAATACATATGACATGTAAACTGTCCATGAAATAAACCAGCACTACCACTTGTTTTACAGTGTATTGTGTTTTTTTTCTCGAAAATGTTAGTCGTTCTTTCGCTCGATTTATCCCTCATAAACTAGGGGAGAGCGGGGCAAAATGGGCCAGTGGGGCAAAACGGGATAGCGGATCGGGGTAAAACTCAATTTTCCAATAATTTTTGGATGTGCCATTTTGTCCTAACGATACATCCGGATTTTCAACACCGTTTTGCCCCACTCACTACCACCGCCACCATCCAAAAGTTATTGGGAAATGGCATTTTGTCCCGCTCTCCCCTACAGTGAGTTTAGAACTCCACGGATACTTTTTTGAGTAAAAGAAGGTTATATTTCCAAAAAAAATGAAAAACAAAAATAGTAACGATAATCACACAGATCGCCACAAATGAATGGTTACCGTGTATATTTATGTATTTCTGACGTCCACAATAAACGGGATTCTATGATTGTCGCCAGTAATCACAATTGTCAAGTTTTTATATCATCGTACACGCGTCTGTTTAATGTCATGACATAAAGACTAAAAAAAAAGAAACTATAAAAAAAACTTTGAAGCCACAAAGTCCGTACTATAAGAGGGCGATGTATATTTATGTGAGGGAAGGGAATTGTAAACACTGGTTAGCTCGTACACGAAGTAACCTACAACTACTACAGCTACTACTTGTTTTGTAGAGCAGTCTTTTTTCCTCGAAAATCTTAGTCTTTCATTCGCTCAATTTGTCCCTCGTAAGCAACACCAAGTATAGAGTTCCACGGAAACTTCCCGAGTAAAAGTAGCTCACATATCCGAAAAAGAAAAAACAACACAAAAATAATAATTATACGGATCGACACAAAATAACGGTTAGCGTGTATGTTTGTCCATTGCCGACTTCCACAATGAGAAGTAATCACAATTGCTAAGTTTTTATCTCATTGCGCGTAAAAAAAGAAACTAAAAAAAACCTTGTCGCCTATAAAAGTACCTCAGATTTCCGAAAGAGAAAAAAAAACACAAAAATAATAATTATACGGATCGACACAAAATAACGGTTAGCGTGTATGTTTGTCCATTGCCGACTTCCACAATGAGAAGTAATCACAATTGCCAAGTTTTTATCTCATCGCGCAAACATCTGTTTAATTTCCCAGTCGGAAGCCAAACGTTCCGACTGTGACACAAAGCGAGTAAAAAAAAAGAAACTAAAAAAAACCTTGTCGCCTATAAAAGTACCTCAGATATCCGAAAAAGAAAAAAAAACACAAAAATAATAATTATACGGATCGACACAAAATAACGGTTAGCGTGTATGTTTGTGCATTTCCAACTTCCACAATAAGTAATCACAATTGTCAACTTTTTATCTCATCGCGCAAGCATCTGTTTAATTTCCCAGTCGGAAGCCAAACGTTCCGACTGCGACACAAAGCGAGTAAAAAAAAGGAAACTAAAAAAAACCCCGACGCCACAAAGTCCGTACCGCTGAGAACAACGGGACCCCCGTCGGTATCGATCTTCATGCGCAATTAGTGTTTACATTTGTATAAAACGAACGCAACAATGCTTCACGACAAATTCGCGTGCAGTTCGCGTTTAGGTGTGTTCCCGACGGATTTCCCCGCTCGTTCGTTCCCGTTCGCTCTTTCCCTCTCGAGAGCGAGACAGAATCGAATCGATCGCTCGGCGCTGCCGCGAGTGGCGCCCTAACCTCAAAAACAAAACCTCGGCGTGACATAATGCCAGCGCATCGAAAAAAAAAAATTCGTATCGCGACGACCAATCGGCGACCACGCTAGTAATAATTCGTCTCCGAACAACGACAAAAAAAAAAAAATAATCTGTTCCCCTCTGTGCCTCACGGTCCGCAAAACTATTCCTTTTCTAGTCTCGCCACTTCGTCCGCTCGTCTCAAATTACCGTTCTACCTACGCCGCATGCACACCAGCAGCGGCGCTCGCGGTGAGCGTTATCCTGGCGACTTGTTACGTCTACTATGTGGCTACATATTATGCGAGCGTGATTTACCATCGGAGAGCGCTATTGCGCCGGCGCGCAGGCTCAACTCAACAGTTTTTACACACATAACTGGCCGCACACTGTCACCGAAAAGCACGCACGCACACCCTCGTCGCAACGGCGATTAAAACGCGACTATTCAACGCGATTGATTATCACGCGTCCGTTCGTTATATGGGTAAAATAAATGTGCATACGTATCGAGGGATGGCCGATGTGTTATGTGATGAATCTTACAGAGCAGGAACGGCTCGTCTCAACGCGCCGACACGCGAGACTACACCCACCTGTACTTGCCCCGCTCGCTCTCTCCGTATAATCTTATCTCTCGCTCTTTCGCTCAGAAAAATCGTAACCGCGCGACACTCACTCTTTTCTCTCCGGTTCGTCTGCCAGCCTCGGCGCCGTCGTCTCTCTCGTGTCGGTGCACAAAACCCGCTTGCACGCCGGACTTCTGTTTTATATATATGTGTGTATATATAAAACATATATGTATATGTATGTTAGCGAAAATATCGCATGATTCCCCGAGCGAACCCTCTGACACTACCGTTATAAACGCGAAGGAAAACTCGCTCAGGTGCCACACGCGACCGAACGAACCTACTGTCACCTGGCCGGACGCGTTTAACCTGGCCACCGAGTACCGGCGGAATGAACGCTCCGCGCCGGCGACTGTGAGAACATCGCTCTCGGGTCAGGGCCGTCGACGCACCGGGCACCGGGCCCTTGCCGTCCTTTTTATGCATCTTATATTTCATTTGGCAAAATTATTGTGGCTGATTTTTTTTTTCAGCTTCGTCGATGAGCAGCTGAAAAATCCGGAGGATTACTTTTTCTTTTTGTAAGTTCGTTTATTCACTTCGATGAGGCAGTATTGATAGACGAGCGCTTAGCGAATCTATGAAGATGATGAGGCAGTAGCAAATATTTTTCGACACTAAAAAAAAATGTGTGAAATTTAATGTACTGCTATTGGAGGGTTTTATGCTCAAACTTGTATATTAAATTTCATGTAAAGTTTTATGAGGAATCAACAGTGTATTAAAAACTTTTGAAGTAATTTTACTTTTGATAATTTATTTGAAATTTACTACAACTTTAAATCTGACAACTTCGTTTACTTTCACTGTAAAAGCCCATGAATTTTTTATCACAATTGTACGTAAAATTTAATGTGTCATTTCTCGCATAAAAATTTCCAGTCGGATGCATTAAATATACTATTTTTTTTAACAGTGCAGAACTTCGGTCGTGTGACGGTCGATTTTTTTATTGGCAGTGATTGATAATTTCGATAGGGAATATTTTCTCTCATCATATATTCGTATGTTGTGAGAATGTCAAAGTAAGGGCCTTTTTGTTATCGATCCCAATACGGAGTCCGCAACTGATTTTATTACACTTGGTGCAAAAATTTCAGTTTTACGAACACTTCGCATAACCCCAATTTTCACACCTTGTGACGTAAAATTTGATACGATACATGCAAAAAAACTTTTTCAAATGCAGCACTAATCAGAAGAAGTATTATCGCGCTAGTATCGTAAATTACTGGTATGTAAAATATAAGTCAAAGATTTTTTCCATCGTTTCACAGGCAGTTTCATTGACGGAGAGGAATCGGGATGGAGAATAAGTGATTGAGAGCGACCGTACGACCCGCCATGCCCGCGTTACTGACGAACCGTCGGTCGTGAGCGCGTGGCCGACGACTCAACTATAGTATTACTACGGCCTGGGTATATAACTTCACTCGTAACATCATCCCGTGAAACGCGTGCTGTCACGAGGATTCACGGAAACACCCGACGAAGCACACATTTTGTATATATACATATATACATACTGTCCTTATACTCGAGGTCGTGTTCCGCGGGTTATCATCCAAGCTTCATTTAAAAGCTTCATTTCCGATGATAGATACGCTTGTTCATTTTTTTTTCTCGTAAACATTAAATTTTTTACCCGGAAAATTTCTCCGACTCGATGATGATTCGATTCACTCTTCCTCGTTCACCTTCGGGCTCTTCCACTCTGTGATCCACCGATTTGTCGTTTTATCTTTACGGTCACTTGTCCCGTCGATTCACCGATATCACGTTGCAAAATAGAGGGACAAAAAAAATATATATATATAAATAAGACAGTTTTATCTTTCGTTTCGACGCGTACTCTCCGTCACTACGGGATATTTATGACATTAGTTTTATACGCGATATATAATGTGTTTCGTTGTTTTTATCGCGCAGCCACGATCATATCGTCGGAGATTGCCAAGTAAATATAACGAAGTACAATGAAGTCGGAACGCGGAGAAAAAGCAACGCCGATTACGAAAACCGAACTTTCCTCGCACGCGGCCGCGTTCGACTGATGGTCCCCGCCTTTTAACGCGGTCTATTCGTCGACGCTGATTTTTCGTACAGGCGCGGCGCACTGCCGTCCTCCCCCCACCCCTGAGGTTTCGTCAAGGAGCGCGCTCCCCACCACATTCACCAACGAAGCTGCAAACGTTGTCGTTTTCGACGCCGCTTCGTCCTCCGCCTTCTCACGGACCAGCACCTCACTCACTCCCAGTCAACGCTTGCTGCGAGACGCAATTTTTTTCGTTCGGAACTGCTTCACGAGTCCGCGTCCTTGTCACCTTGAAAACGGCGGGTCAATCGACGAACGAACGAGTCGAGAGATCGGAATAAACAGAGCAGCAAAGGAATACGCCAATTCGGGCGATGAAACGACTGCCCGAGAACTCTGGACCCCACGATTTCGCAGTTCGTTACGTCCAAGGAAAAAACAAGTTTTTCCTTTTTTTTTAATATCCGTGGCGCCGTCTTCTAAATTAGCCAGGCAAACATACCGGATCCCCGGTTCAAGTTCATCGCACGATTCTCGGATTCACCGGCCACACGGACACTAGACAGTCGGACACACACTGTTTGGACACCTGCGAGAGTTCGGACGCTTCGTTGGAAAGAAAAATCTCGAGACCTCACCGGCACTCACTGCTACACCATCTATTCTAATACTCGACTTTTTCGTGTCCCCAAACGTTTGCTTTATTTAGCGGCAGTATTTCAGCGATGTTTTTAAATCACTGGTCCGTCCATGACTTTTTGTCGCTTCTCGTTCCAACCGAGTGATTCTGTCTTTATTTTAGCCGCTGGCACTAGCGGGGATCCCCTTTGACTATTGGGCATCCGCGGGGACGACGGGTGTGCCGTCTTTGCACCCGGATTACCGGCCTCGCGTTAACCGACGAAGACGAGGGGTGGGCAAGAGAATGAAAGATAGCGCGAGCGTAGCCGACAGCGCGCGCGTGCACACCCTCAGGGAACTCGGTAGAAACCCGAGCAGGCGTCGGGACGTCCAGCGACGACCGTGCGGTCCCGGCTGTTCGACATCTGCCGGCAGCAGGCGGTAATCGTCATCCGCTCATCAGGGATTCTCAATCGTCGGATCCCGTATGATTTCATTTTTTTTTGGCGCAGGATGTGCGGAGCTGCAGGGCAAGAGCGTCGTTTACGGAGGAATGTAACAGAACGCGTGGGCTCGGGGAAACAGTGAAAAGACTTCCGGTAGAGACAGATATGTTGAGAACAGGGACTGAGTTATGCATGGCACACGGATTCGGAGACTCGTGGCGAGAGATTCGTTGCACGAGGTAACGCGGTGAGGAGCCAATCCCGTAGCTTCGTCGGGGGAATACATGGGATTTCATTGGAGAATGGCGAACGACTATGTTGCGTGAACATTGGAGATGTTTGGGAATCGATTGACTCTCCGGCTCTGGCGAAACTTCACGTAGCTCGTCCGCGCGACACATTCACTCATTGCGGACGGATCTTTCGCAGCGTCGAATGAAAAGCTTCGTCGACAGCTTTGTTTCTCGTACGTGCTACGTATCGCGCGCGTGCTCTATGATTAATTGTTCAGTGTCTTTGAAAACTGTACACATGGGTGGCTGCTGCAGCCATTGATTCGGGAAGTCCTGACGGAACGCAGTCCTTAACTGTTTTGTTTTGCCGAACTGCTTGAATAGCTGGCCTTGCAAAGATGAAAGTCGATGACTCTTTGGCGTGACGGCAAACACTTCACGGCTGTCTGCTGTCGGATCTAACAAAAAAAAAAAAATCGACTCACATCTCTTGAATCCTTTTGACGATTCTGGCCAAATTCAATACCAAACAACTTTGACGGTGACCCGACTTTATGTGCATACTGTTTCAATCCCTAGCATACCCCGATCACTTTTGTACGATACGTATTCGGCATTTGCGTGGTTGCAACACCCGCCTTCGGTTTGTGCTGCAGACTCACACTCGCCAGAAAAAGTTTTTTCGTACTCATATAAAAATGCACTATTTCTTTTCAGTGATAATTTCAGTAAATAAATAAAGTATTCGTTGTCCATTCACTTCAGATAATAACATTTTTGCTATATTCAAATTTTGTTAGGATTAGGAAAAAATTGTACATTACGATACTAGTGCGACAAAACGTTTTCTGACGAGTGTGAGTTTGCAGCACGAGCCAAAGGCGAGTGTTGCAATCACACGAGTTAAGAAAACGTTTTTCGTACGAGTATCGTACGAAATTTTATTTCACATGGTGCGAAAGAGGAGTTTTACGCGCGCGAAGCGTGCGTAAAACTGCACTTTACGCACCGAGTGAAATAAATTATATTATAGGCGATAGGACAGCGTTAGTGTTCCCTAGTGGAACTGGTGCAACCACGGATTCGGGGTTGCATCGTAGTCGCAGTCGCACTAGGGTTGACTAGACATGCATTCACGAGTTGCAATCACTATGACGAGACTCCGGGTATACTGAAATGAGACTGATCGCTTTGTTCAAACTTTTAACCTTTAAGCAACTCTGTTTTGATGGA
>JAPYZC010004433.1:0-10334 GCA_030522665.1 Ichneumoninae sp. A BG-2022a
TTGTTGCCGGGTAATTTGTTAACCAATTAATTTTTTGATGAATTCGTTAATAACATTTTGCAATTATTATTATGCAAAATTAATCTTCTCAGTACCTTTGGTATACATGATTTTTCAGATTTTTACACCATCAAGAAGTACTTGCAATTTTCTCTTATTGTTGTCGAACTTATGCGAAGTCAGTGCGCAGCGAGACTCTCTCCTTAAGGAAAACGTGTTCAGAATGTTCCCATATATCAGAAAATCGTATTTAAAAAACAATGCTGGATGTTTGTGTTTTTATAACTTTTGTAACTTGAGCACGGCTTGAGCTATCAAGCTGAAATTTCTAAGACAGGTAAAGTGTGAATTCTCAATACTTGGTTACATTTTTAGGAAATTGCATTCACTCGTAAAAATTTTACGTGACATTTTTTTTTACTGTATTCTTCCTTCACTATAAATAATTGTTTGTATATTTGTACAGGTTTTTTTATACCTACCCTTCCCTCCTCCGGAAGCTTCGTCGTGTCGCCGTCTTGAATCGTCTGTATGATGTTCCTGAGCACGAGACAGTCTTGAATGATGGACTTGTAAACCTGCGACTGGGGATGCTCGATCATCTGACCGTCGAGATAATTCACCGGTCTCACGTTCGGCGGTAGAACCGGAACCACCTCGATAAAGAATATATCGGTCGGATATTCGAGGTCGGTCATTCCCAAGCACGGCACGATGACCTTCAGCGTCTCGGTCTCGTTCGCCCAAAGCGATCTCAGGAACTCCCTCGACTGATCGGGCATAACCGGGACCGTTTCGAGTTTGTGAACCACGCCGTGACTCGGGCTTCTGAAAGTAAAAAAATATTTTAAAAATATTACAAGACGGATTTTTTTTCGTTTTTCGAATTTTAGCTATTTTTGAGCTACTTTAGCTATCAGGCTAAAAAGTTGTATGCAAAGGGACTATTATCGATAACCATAAAAATTTCTACATCTTCAAACATTAACTTTGGCAACTTGTAGCGCCTAGATTATCGGCTTGCGAAAAAAATCTGTAAGGACTTTTTTGTTCCTTTTTTGATTCTCTACCAACACATTTTCTCGGATTTTTTTTTAATTATTTTTTGAGCTGTTTTTTATAAATTTAATATTTTGGCACGCTGCCACGGTTTAAATAATGAACTAAAAAAAATCTTTAGGACTATTTTTTCTACGCACAATTCTACACCAATACATTTTTTTTAGTTCATTATTTAAAGCGTGGCAGCGTGCCACAATATTACATTTATAAAAAATAGCTCAAAAATTAATTGTAAAAAAATCCGAGGAAATGCGTCGGTAGAGAATCAAAAAAGCAACAAAAAAGTCCTCACAGATTTTTTTCCCCAAGCTGATAATTTAGGCGCTACAAGTTGCCAAAGTTAATTTTTGAAGATGCAGAAATTTTTATGGCCATCTATTATCGATCAATGATACATATTTAACAACAATTTTTATATGAACACTTTGTAGAGAATATTGCAAAAACAAGTGATTTTTGGTATTTTCAAACCAGCATATTTTTCAAACGCTATTATTTTATTTTACCGACAAAATCTTCGTCCACAAGAAAGCCAAATAATCATTGAAAACAATTTTTCCCAGAAGTTTCATACACAAAAATAGCTTGGGCAAGGAAGCTTTATAAAAATCTCATTTTCCCATGCTTTTTTATTTAAACTTAAAAATCAAAATTTCGCAAAATTGTTGAAACTCACGTGGCGTCGATATTGGCGCCTTTGGTCGTGATAATCTTGTTCTTCAGTATCGTTATCTTGGGTATCACGTTGTGACAATTGATGCACAGTTTTTCCGCCTTAAATTGTTTCAGCACATTTTCAATGTGATTGTGCCACTGCATGTTCAAGTTCTTTGTGTTAGGACTATTTTCGTCGTCTCGGCGAACGGCCAGCCGGTCGAAGCGTCTCCTGTTGTGCAGAGTCTCGATGTAGGATTCGATAATATCCCGAAGGTACTCGATCTCGGCCTCGTTGAGACGCTTTATGCCCGCGACGGCGGTCGCGACCTCTTGGTCCAGCTCGTCCAGGTCGCTGTAGAAACCCTCGTGAAGCAACCTCAGCTTCGCGGACAGCAGCATTTTCACATGCGCCGGTATTTGCAGCGTGAAGCATTTCAGGCAGGACAGCTTTATCAGCGTGCACGATATTTTGTGAAACAGCGGATTTATCACTGGCATCGGAAGATCTATGTGACCGAAGTGGCCGGGACAGCGAAACTGTCCGCCTCCGCACGTGCTGCAGGGATCCGAATTTTCCATCAAGGGACCTAAAAAAAAAATCAACAATAAATGGACAACCTGTGGACGTGGTGCAGGAGGAATAAGATGAAATTAAACATCGAAAAATGCAAATGTGTATCCTTTACGAGAGGTCGCACTCCTGCTCCCACGTTCTACACGATCGGAGGAAACCTGTTGGAAAAGGTACAAAAGATTCGAGACCGTGGACTGCTCTTCGACTCAAAGTTGAGCTTCGCTGAACATATTGAGGTATCATCAAGAAAAGCACTACGGTCGTTGGGGTTCATAAAAAGATTCTCGGGTGAGTTCCAAAAAGTCGAGACCTTCAGATCACTAAATCTAACATTGGTACGTCCAATCCTTATGTACCCCTCGGAGATTTGGAATCCTGTCTTGTGCATGCCAAAAAATTGGAAAGAGTTCAACATAAATTCCTGCGTATGGCTGCATTAAAAATGGGAAGACCCCTTCGACGAGAGGACCATGATTACGGGTCGGTATCGAGCGAGTTGACTATACCAAGCCTACAATCACTGAGGATTTACAGTGATCAACAGCTCCTGTTCAAAATACTGTCGGGAAAAGTAGAATGTCAAATGATTCTAAACAAACTCAGTAAAGTTTTACCGGAACATCCGAGAAGACGGGAAATGATATTCAGAACGCCTACAATACGAACAACACTAACGGAAAGGTCGGCCCATTATCGACTCACAAGTGCAGCAAACAGTCTTGACTTGTCGCATCTACTCGCTGGTCCAGAATCTTCCTACAATACACAGCTTGCAATAAAAGTCTTAAAATACGAATGAAATAGAAAAAATGTATAATAATAATTTCTAAACAAATTTTTATAAAATATACCGTTACACACGTTACACGAAATATCAAATTTTATCTGAACTGTGAAATATTATAAAAATGTAAAAATAAATAAATAAATAAATAATTTTTTTTTTTTAACTCACCCAGGGCAGGATCGTAGAGTCCGCCCTTCAGCGGGTGTCCCAAGATGTTGAACGACAGAGGTGTGCATATTCTTACGACGCTCAAATTTTTTATGTCGTTCGCCGTGAAGACGGAGAACATAAGACGCTTTGGATCGAGGTGTCTCGCTGTTCTGGTCTTGCCGGACCAGTTCTTATAATTTTGGCTCATCTTGTTGATCCGATTGTTTTACTCGACAGAATTCGTTCGATCAGGGTGCGAACGTCGAATTACCGTACACGCGACGGTTCTTTCATTATTTATTTTTCGTTAAATCGAACGAGCACACGGCGAAGAGGAACCACGAGGTCTTGTGAAAAAAAACAAAAAAGGCAAAGGTTATGGTTGGAGGTTTGCGTGGCGCGTGTGCGAGATTGACGGAGCGGGACCGAGCGCAGAGCACATGGGTAGGTTATCGACGGATAATTCCTCACTGTGCCGTTCCTCTATTGTCGTCTGTGTTTTTTGTGGTGAAAAAGGAAAAGGAAATCGTAAACAACGAAGGTAAAAAGAACACGTTGAGCGGCCAAGGAACAATAAGTCTTCGCCAGGATTATCGTCGAACGTAAGTTTTATGCTTCACGAAAAATACTTTTAAAAATGATTAGCATGACGAGTCGACAATAATGTGTATGGAATGTTTCACCTATTCCTGTGTGTACTCCGACCATAGATCTTTTCGTTTGTTTGCCGAGAGCCGACTGTTTTTCAAGGTGACAAAAAAGCCCGCCGTCGAAAATTTTTGCCGCAGCTGCCGTGGCGAGAATTTCGATTATCTATTAAAATAAATTAAAAAATTGATTTTTGTTTCAGGCACATTTTTTTTTTATTGAGTCGGAAGATTTTTTTATCGCACGAGATGCTGACACCTCGGTTCGAGCTTTCCCAGACGGATTCGGAAGTTATCATAGATGTTCATGCGCCTTACGCTAACATCAAGGACACAGAAGTTTACGTCGAGGGGACGGACTTCAGATTTTACTCCACTCCCTATTACCTGAGGTATTGCTTTTGAATATAGACGGAGGAACTTAAAGCTTGCTATTGAGTACTGAACAGAGTTTGAAGATGATTTTCTTTTTTTTATTTGCAGATTGAAGCTTCCCGGTGAGATAGTGGAGAACGACTCGTCTTCCGGATCGTACGACTGCGAGAAGGGTATTTTCTTCCTCAAATTCTCAAAGGTCAATGCCGGACAGCACTTTGAGAATTTGGACATGATAACTACTCTTCTCGCGCCTCCCAAGGAGAACAAGGACTTCTTGGCTCCCAAGATACAAGTCATCAGTGAGCACAGATCATTTTAATAAATTCGTTTTCCAAGCACCGACGAGACATTGAATTTACTACAGTTTGAAATTTTCTTGGATAAATGGATTTTTTGAATATACAAAAACTTGAACTTTTTTTTGGATAAATAGATTTTTTAAATATACTAAAACTTGAATTTTTAAAAAATTAATAAATGTTAACGTTGATGACCAATTATTATGGCATTCAAAGTAATGTTGTAATTTATCTGTACAGGTAATCCTGCGGCGAACGACGAGGGTGAAAGTAACGAAGCTTCGAACGAGGCCGAAGAGGAGGATGAAACCGACAAGGGAGATGCCTGGTTCGTCCCCCAAACTCCCGCCGTCGATAGCGCAACGACTTCCCTACTTCCGAATGCTCCAAGATACGGATTTGCCAACAAAATTTCCGGTGCACTGGCATCGTTCGATGTACGCTCGAAGCAAAAGTTAAAATCAACGGCGACGTAATTTTTTCGATTCTTAATTTTATTCTTGCATTTTGCAGGCGGCATGGCTCAAGGAAATTATCGATCTTCCGATGCCGGACAGCATGCCGATGGAGGATCGCAAAAAGCTGCGGGAGATTCACGAGCACGAGGCGTTCAGCGAGGATCATTACATGGCCGACTTGGTCAGCAAAGAATGCATCGAGCCCTACACAACGTTCACGGCCACGTGGGAGACGTTGAAACCCGAGCAGGTTTCACTGAGCGACACGGACAAGGATCTTCTCAAGGAGCTTCCGAACAAGGAATACCTGCTGGACAACGACGAGGCCCAAATCGTTCTCTTCGGTCTCGTCGACATTCTCTTTGGAAGTTGCTACAATCACAGGATAACCAACGGCGAGAATACGCCGGAGAGCAGCTGGGACATCAACAAGCTGAGCTCCACCCTTTGCTGGTTTCAGGTTCGTTACAAAAAAATATTATTTCAATCAATACGACAAAACTGGTTCGCTTATCATTTTTATTAAATAAATAACATTTCAGCATTTTTCAAGCATGGACGAAGTGATACGAGCCTGCGTCAGACGCTCCCTGTGTTATCCGATGTGCAGGAACTGGGATTTGTCTATGAAAGTTTTCGAGGACGTTAAGCAGGTCGTCAAATTAGGTAAAAAATATCTAACATTTGTACACTGTAAAAACATTTTGTTTGATATTAATGAACGCTATTGGAAGCTTTTTTACATAAACTGTTTCGGAAATTTTATACACATGTGCGTTGCAGTTTTACAGTGACATTTTTTTTTTTAATCTAAATTTTTGTAAATTTCAGGGGAAAGATTTTTAATTTTAAGACCTGGTATTACAAATATTATAAAAAAAAGTACATTGAATGTACAATTTATTTTTGCAGTGTAACTATTGAATGTTTTTTTAACGTAAATCTTATACCATAACTTTTTATCTTGTAGGAAAAAAATATATCGTAAAGCGTTTCTGCGAGATACACGAACTCTTCAACAACTCGTACGAGCCGCGTTATCTGTTGAATCAATTGTACATCAAAGATTACCTGATTTGGTTGCAACAAGCCCCGGTGTCGGTAATCGAGTCGATAGTTCCAATGCTGGACGCTGTGAGTACACTATAATTGACGATTTTTTTGAAACAGTGTATTTTATCAATGATATAAATCATATTAATCAATGAAGATAATTCAATCTTTCAAATTAATAATCCAGGTGACTCCGACGAAAGCCGAAATGGGTTTCGATCTCGATGAGCTGGAGGTAGCCACATGGTCGGTTTACGGCGAGAACCTCTGTTTCGAGAACGCAGTGAACGAGATCGTCAACGAAATGGAAAATGCTACTCTCGAGGATCACGAAAAAGAATTGTAAGTTCATCGAAAGTTCGATACTTTTCGGTGTTTCGATTCTACCTTACCCTCACATTTTTCGCAATCGTACGATTATATGCATTAAACTTCGAAGGTCAAATCGTCATACCCACTTGCACGAAAGCAAAAAGTACTTGAATCGTTGGTGAGTTTAATTATTTTTTAAAAAATGTTGTACGAGTTCTGTGATTGCTTTAAACAACACTAAAAAAAATCGTATGAAATTTATAATGCACTGGTACTGGAAGTTTTGTACATAAACTTGTATATTATATTTCATGTAAAATTCAGATGAAAAATTAACGTACAATATATTAAAAACTTAACAAATACTTTAGTTTAATTTTACTATAAAAGTCCATTCATTTTTCATGACAATTGTCCATTAAATGTAATATACCAGTTTCTGTATAAAAACGTCCAGTCCGGTACATTAAATTAACAATTTTTTTAAACAGTGCATACATGTGGCTTTGCGATCGTCGTCTAACTCGTTGTGTGTCAAGAAATGAACATTTATGACAAACGTTAAACTCTCACATTTTTTGCAATCGTACAATTATATGCCTTACCGAAAAGTACTTCATTGGAGAGTGTAATTATAAAAAAAAAGTGTTGTGAGAGTCCTGCGATTGCTTTAAACGATACCGGTGGCTTTGCGTTTGTTGTGTAACTCATTGTGTATTGTGTCTAAAACGTCCTTATCGCCGTTGTACCCGAGGGTAATCAACATGGTGTAGTTCTCAATGTAATAATTCATCTTTCCCTCACATAACTCGCCTTCCTGAGTGCCTTGCGTATCTCCGATTAATTGAAATAAAATGTTTCAATTTTTTACTCACAGTTTTTTTTGCCCCTAGGTTACTGGGCAATGGTTCGGGAGCCGTGGACAGCAGCAGCGACAGCGAAAGCGATTCGGACTCCGATTCCGAGAGCGACAACAGCAGCTGCACGAGCACGAGCAGCAGCAGCAGCGACAGCAGCAGCAGCACGAGCAACACCGAAAAGCTCGACTCCGACGATCTAAGCGATTCCGGTTCAGCGTGAGTTGAGAGACTTCGACCTCCGAATTTCAAGACGACAAATCTAAACTCCGTTTAACAGTAATGAATAATCTACAGATCGTGAACGACCGATGTAAGACGACGAAGATGCGGAGCGCGTGGACTGTCGAAAAGAATAACTCAACGGTAACTCAAAAAAGTATTCGTCCTTAATTATCGAAAAATGCAACATTTTTATGTTTTTCTTCGTCGTCGCGCGACGGAGAGTTTCGTCTCGATTTATCCGCAATTTCGTTGGATAGAGAAATAAATTATTTATTTGTCGAGCACGTAGTATATCCAGGGCAAAAGTTTGCTGTAGTGCGCGATCAACCTGTTTCGGGTCTCCTCCTCCTCGGCATTGAATTCTTCTATGTTCGGTGGGTTTTTTTCCGTGACATCGGCTCGCGGGGTCCCC
This sequence comes from Ichneumoninae sp. A BG-2022a, assembly GCA_030522665.1. NCBI lineage: Eukaryota > Metazoa > Arthropoda > Insecta > Hymenoptera > Ichneumonidae > Ichneumoninae sp. A BG-2022a. The sequence goes on from JAPYZC010004433.1 coordinate 7,872, forward strand.
GTAGCTTCCACGGCTGCCGACGAATCGCCGGCTGATAGAGTCGATTTATCGGTGACGTCGCTGACGGTTTCCGGCGGATTGTCGTTGTTAGCCTTCGAAGGCTTCTTCCACAGTTCCACTTCCGCCCCGGCCTAGAGTAATACGTGCAACTCATTATTCCCGTGAAATATTAACTCGTGTAACTGCGAAATAGTTTTCAAAAATTGACAGTAACGGAGCGTTAGAAAAATAGAAAAAAAATCTCTTTAAAGTATTAAACATTTTATTTTTTTAATTGAAATGTGTCAATAGAAATTTAAAAAATTTTTAAGTGTAAATTGAAATGTTTAAAAATGTCTTATCTTTAAATATGTAAAAATTGATATTCAACGAGTAAGTTCGAATACCTCTTCCAATATCTGTTGATTCAAATTTAAATGTTTTAAATGTAAATGTTTAAATATGTTTCATCTTTGAATACGTGAAAATTCATATTCAATGGATAAGTTCGAATACCTCTTCGGATATCTGGCGATTCAAATTTAAATGTTTTAAATGTAAATGTTTAAAAATGTTTTATCTTTGAATACGTAAAAATTCATATTCAATGGATAAGTTCGAATACCTCTTCGGCTATTTGTTGATCCTCCGGTTTCGCCGTATCTTCCGTGTCCTCGTAGGCTTCCTGACTGCCTGTGCCTCTCCAAAAATCCGCTACCTCGCCGTACAATCCAGGGCTCTCGTTCTTGTTGTAGATCACGTTGGTCATCGGCCAGAGCTTGGCCTCGACGTCCTCGTTCGGCGGAGCATCCGATTTTTCGTGAAAATCCTGTGGACCGCTGTAGAGCCTCGTCGCATCGCGGGACGCCAGATGACCGTGACGGTCCGGACTTCCGGTCTTCAGTACGAGATACTCGTGCATCCTCGTCGATTCACCGTCCACGTGGAAGTGGGGCGCGTGCATTATTATTCGTATCGGTATCTCGAACGATTCTCCGATTTCTTCCTCCTCTTCACTTTTCTTCGAGCGATCCTGTGCTAAATGCGAGTCTTTATTTTTTTCCGACTCCTCTTCGACCCGCAAAGTCTCCTCCGTTGCGCGGTCGATCGTGCCGTCCGTGCTGTCGTAATTCGCCGAGGAATGTTCGATCTGCGACTTCGCATCGAAACTTCCGGAACTCAAAATCGGAGCATCGGTTTTTTCCACCCTAGTCTCGTGCATCGAGCGATCCTCCACAGACAAAATTTCATCGACGGACGAGATCGAAGTTTCTTCCGTTGCTGCTTCGACGTTACCGACAATCGTATCGAAAGTCGAAACATAATTATCTTCGCTATCGGAAGTTGCATTGGTGACGAGATGGCTCGAAGCGATCGTCCCACTGTTTTCCTCCTCCCGATAAAAATAATTATCGTTCATTGAAATTTCTTCCTTACTCGGTAATCGAGCAATCGTCGCCTCCTCCGAGCTCAAAGTGTCTTCGGTCGTCGAACCGGAAGTCACGTTGTTGATCGAATCTGTCGTATCAGAAGTGCTAAATGACGCAGAAATTGCATCTTCCGTATCGTGCAAATAATGCTCCTTCATTGAAATTTCTTCCTTCTCCATTAATCGAGCAATCGTCGCCTCCTCCGAGCTCAAAGTGTCTTCGGTCGTCGAACCGGAAGTCGCGTTGTTAATCGAATCCGTAGTATCGGAAGTGACAACGGACGCAGAAATGGCATCTTCTATATCATGCAGATAAATGCTTCCAGATAAATCCGTGGACGCTGACGAAGTTGTAAATTCATCAGACTTTTCCGATTCGAACTCTGCTGTACAGTTATCTTCCTTCGAGATAAGATTAGGCGTGGTTGTACTCTCGGTCGTGATACGAACTTCCAGAAAGCTTCCTATCGACGTTTCCTCGTTCGTACCCTGGCTACTTCCCAATCGGTACTCCGACGTCGAAGAAGCGAAGCTTTCGCTTCCGACGTCGAGCATCGATGTATCTTCTTTTTCTCGACGATACGATTCCGTTGTAACGGGAATATCACCGACGATCACACTTCCTCTGTCGTTCTGAAAGTAGTCTCCGGTAGTTGAATTTATCATCGATTGATTTCCATTCTTGTAATGAAGTCCCGTAGCGTTTCGAACGATATCGCAAGGTCCGCAAGGCTCGTCCTTGTACGTGGACAGAATTGCAGCTTTGACGTACGGAAAATGCAGTATGCTCCAAGGCACTATCACCTGGTAGGTGAGCTTTCCGCAGCTGGGGAACGAAAGAGAAGCATCGAGCAAAATCGTTAAGATCACTTCCGGGCAATGTTAAGGTAGTACTAGCGCAATGACTGACGCCGCCTAAGTGTGAGAGGAATAAAGGCGAATGACAAACACTTCCAGATCGGATAAAAATCTGAAAAAAATCAAGCATATGGAAGATGCTGATAAGGTTGTTCGTCCATAATAATGATCCCAAAATGTTATTCGTTTCCTTTATG
>JAPYZC010004434.1:0-23760 GCA_030522665.1 Ichneumoninae sp. A BG-2022a
AATGACTGACGCCGCCTAAGTTTGAGAGGAATAAAAGAGAATTACAAACACTTCTCGATCGGATAAAAATCTGAGAAAAATCAAGCATATGGAAGATGCTGATAAGATTGTTCGTCCATAATAATGATCTCAAAATGTTATTCGTTTCCTTTGTGTTAAAATTTGTTTAAAATCGTAATTTTCAAGTATTACATAAAATTCTGAAAAAATTCATACATTTTCAGAAAAATTAACAAATCATTTTCGTAATAAAAAAAAATTTGGTTGCCGGGTAATTTGTTGCCCAATTTCTTTTTTCAGTAATTTGTTATGAACATTCTGAAATGATTATTATGCACAAACAATCTTTTCAGCACCTTTTATATGTTCAAATTCTTTCAGATCTTTTTCTCATCGAGAAGTGTTTGTAATCTTTGTCTTTTTTCTCTCGAACTTAGGCGGCGTCAGTCATTGTGCTAGTATTACCTTAACCTCAGAAAAAACATTCCCATTCCCATAATTCGAACCTGAACTCTTATCGGCTTCGCGTAAGAGTTTCCTTCTAACCGGAAGTAGCTCACAGCGGCGCCAAAAAATTGATTACAGTTTTCCTTACCGGCCGAGCGCTGTTCGCGCGGGGTGGACGAATTCCTGTCGCCCCGGACGAAAGTACAAATATCACGAACGATTTCGCTCACTGGCTCGATCGGGAAAACCGTGAGATCTCATCGTCAACAACTTTCCGTTCGCCTCTTACGTCGACGGGCAAAAGCCCATGGGTATACACGCGAAGTTATGGCAGTCGCGGAATAGTCTTGATTCTAGAATTTCCAGCCAAGCCCAACTATAATTGCCGAGGGTATCGTCGAAGAACCGGCGAGTTATCCTAGCCGTTCGCCGAGCCGTTCCCGTACCAGGAACGAATCAGAGAAGCAGCCTGCGCCTGCCAGTGCATTCCCGTTTTTTTCCCCATTTCCCCGCTCGTCTCGTTTATGCCCGGACGGGAATCGCCGGCGTAATCGCCGCGCCGTCGTGACACGGATATTTTATTTTTCCGACCCGCGATCCAGCCGATTTTTCTTTTTAATCCACTGGTCCGGAATAAATAAATAAATAAATAAATAAATAAATAAATAAATAAATAAATAAATAAATAAATAAATAAATAAATAAATAAATAAATAAATAAATAAATAAACGCGAGGAAACTCGTTCGAGCGACCTCATTCCTACGATGTGTAGGTCCATCTATCTCGCCTAGACTGAAATCTCCCGTCGAAGTCGCTCTAGATACCGTTTATGTGTACGGGACCGATACGGATTCGTCTGGAGATTGGAATTTCGCCTCGGAGCCGAGTTTATAACCAGTTGAAACGGAAGTGCGAGAAAATCGACGAGACGAGCCCGTCGAACAAGAAAGCTTTGATCGCCAAAGGGGCGATTCTGTTCTGACCATCGACTACTCGCGTCGATGCTGTCTCATCAGATAATGTTTTTTTATTATTATTATGGTTATTATTATTATTAAAAAAAAACTTAAATTATAAAAAATTGCATCTTTTGGGTGACTACGAAATACGATGGTTTTTTTTTCTAAATTTGATCCTTCTCCGTTGATCCTGAGGTATCATATAATAATATTTGTAATTATTTCTCCGTTGATCCTGAGGTATCATATAATAATATTTGTAATTATTATTATTATCGTTATTATAATTAAACAAAAAAAATCTTTACAAAATACATCTTCGGGATGGCTGCTAAGTTCGATGGAAAAAAATTTCCAAGCATCTCGATGCCACCCTGTCATCGCCCATTCGACGGTGAGAATAAATGACGATAAGTGACGTTTGTATGGACATACGAATATATTTCGCTAAAATACATCCGTGTATACGTCGATCCCACGATTTTCAGCGAGGTGCAGAGTACGCTTGACTCATACCGATCAGTTCCAGTTAAAGCCATTATATCGGCGTTGCGACATCAAGTCCGTGAGTTCGTGACGATTCTTGGCAGGTGCAGCATTTTTTTTTCTCGCAATTCCTATGGACATATGGGGCATTCCACGTCAAGTCGGGCGGTTCAAAGACCCTAGTAGATCAAACTGAAAGTTCGTCATCTTATAGGTTCTTTTTCTTTTTCCAGGAATATACATATGATCATATAAAAAAAATTGTTAGAAGCCTGCGGAAAGTTAACGCAATCGCAATCCATTTTGAAATTTGCACATAATCCACACTGATAAAAGAGCATTCTGTAACATTTTTAGCAAAATGCAGAATCATCATTGTTGAAAATGTTGAAAAAATTATAATTGCCCGTTTTCTTTTTAAGTTTCTTGTTCTTGAAAATTTTTGAAAAAATTGACCAAGATAGTTCATCAAAAGTAGCAATAACACGCCTATCAGCTAACTGGAAAACGAGACCCGATCCAAATATGAAGAAAATTCCAGGTACATAGGTCAGCAACGAAATATATATTGGTATATAGGTATATAGATAGGGAAGAGCGGGGCAAAATGGGGGAACGGGGCAAAACGGGGTTTTTGGGCAAAACTAAATTTTCCAATAATTTTTGGATCGGACAAGGTATCAACACTGGGCAGAAAAGCTTAAAGTATCCGATAGGGCGAAATCCAAAAATGATTGAAAAATGACGTTTCGCCCAAAAACCCCGTTTTGACCCGTTGCCTCATTTTGTCCCGCTCTACCCTATATAGGTATATAGGTACACAGGTATATAGGTATATATAGGTATAACGAGGTATATACATAACAAGCTTTCAGCTTGATCTACGAGGGTCAAGGTTTTTGGCCTTTAGACTTGACGTGGAATGGCCCATATATATATATATATCTACCCGTCGAGATTCCGTCACGAACGAAAGCAATAAAAATTCTCTCATTGTCCGTTCATGTTTTGTGCAATCGGGTAACAAGCAGGAACTTTGGAAAGCTCTGGGGAACGGAACTGTGAGAGATCGATTTAACGCTAGGCGAGGTAAGCGTGCCTCTGTCTCGGTGCCGCGATCGTTACCGGTGCACGCGACAGGACCTTAACACAAATCGCGTGCCTGTTTCCCCGTGTAAAAATTTCCTCGGTTTCACTTGATCCACTGAATAGCAACTATCCGCGTCGAACCGAGCCGGTTATGGTCTACATATCGATGGAATTCGTCGATGCAAATTATTACGGTACGATGAAAAAATTGTTGAATTCAAATCGCAGCCGAATCTGTGTCATTCCGCGTCGGATTATGACTGTATCGGTTTGCACGTCCGTACCCGGCTGGACAATCCGCGGGCGCGTGTTCCTGGTAACCAGAGCGTGAAACTTGTCCCCTCGCGACTATACGCGAACGTGACTCCGACTCTCTCGCCGGAATCATAACACGCATCGAACAACCTTTCGATCCTTACTCAGATCGGTAAAAGCCGACCATTTTTTTATGATAACGAAAGAAGTGAAACGAAAATTAAAAAAAAATTATCTCGGTAATTTTTTGCAAGGACTTGCATTTCTTTTTGCGGAACAATTGGAGATTCCCGAAAAAGGTTTTGGGCCATTTGTCTCCTTTTTGTTTCGCACCGAAATCGAGTTCAACGAGCCCTTTTGTTATGAGGTCAAAAAAGTCACTTAAAATTAACGAAGCAAAATTATTGTCCGCCAATTTTTATTTCATTTTTGTTTATCGATCCCCCAAAAGTATATCCGATTTGTAAATAAAGCAATTTTTCCTGCAGAATTATTTTCTTCCTTTCATTTATACTAAGCTAAGTTCATTTCCCACTGTGAGATCAAAAACAGTCAATTAAAATTAACGAAGCGAAATAAAAAAAACACACGAATTTTTTAAATATTTTTTTATCGATTGGTCAATCGATCGCCTAAAAGTATATCCGAATTGTAAAGACGGCAATTTTCCCTGTAGAATGATTTTTCTTTAATTTCCACTGAGCCAAGTTCATCTCTCTGTCGATAGATCTCGATGTCTTTATCGATCGATCTATCCTTGCTACAGTTTAAAAAAAATGTATATTCCCCAATTTGTCAATTCATTTTTTTTTTTATCGATTCACTGTAAAAAAATTAGTTTGAAAATTACTGAACCGTATTGGAAGCTTTTTTACATAAGCCGTTTCTGAAATTTCGAACACATGTGCGTTACAATTTTACAGTAAAATTTGTATTTTTCATTAAAATTTTTGTAAATTTTAAGCAAAAGATTTGTCATTTTAATATCTGATATATTTACTTCACAAGCAAAGTACATTAATGCTTAATTAATATGAGTAATGTTAGCAAATTTCAAGTTCCGATACATTAAATGTACAATTTATTTTAACAGTGTAGATAAAAATCCAGTACCAGGTTGGTAAAATTTGCCGAAGGTAGGGTCAAAGTTCTCGAGGGCGAAGCAGCTCGAATACTCCGAATACCGTTTAAATGGAAGCGACACGGGCTCGGAGAGAGCCAGCAGGCGAGCGACGCTGCGGAGCGCTCGTAAAAGCAACCCCGTTCTCCGAGCCGAGGATCGGAGAACAGACCTGCGGCTCCTCCTCGGGAGCTCGTGTACGGACACGGCTACCGGACAGCGTGCAGAGTCGTAACCCGCGGGCCTATCTCGCGCGCTCCTTTCTCAGCTATTATTATGTATCGCAGGATTCTAGGATCCCCGCGAGACCCCGGCTACCGAACGGGAGAAACTGCGCTTCGCTCGCGCACCGAACCCTCGTTGCAGGAAGAGCGCGGATGCTGCGCAGCCGAGTTCTTGCCGCTCGGCACCCGGCGAGCATTCTCCGGACGACGTTGCAACGAAGCGCATGCCGCAGTCCGACTCGCCGGAGATATCGAGATTTCTCCAACGAGAGACGAACTTAGATGGGTAAAAAAAAAAAAAATTATTCCATAGGCAAAATTAATTTTATTATAATAACTCAGATCTGTTTCCAGGGGATCGAATGATCTATCGATGAAAAAAAAATATATATAATTTTCATATGGCTTTCTCATAAAGGTTGAAAATTGAAATTTTTATAACGCTTCTTCGTAAAAATTAAATAAATCGGTGAAAAATTAATTGACCAAATGGAAGAATCTCGAGACTTAAAAAAAATCTGTAACAACGACAGAGATCTTTACCGTTCTCTTCACTATAATTTGTCCCAGTGTAATTTGTTTTTTTTTCAGATTGGCGTTATTATTATTATCTTTCGCTTTAACGATAAATCGATGTAAGTTTTGTCGTATTAACCTGTAAAGTAAACGGTTTGCCGAGTAGTACGAAAATGACTTAACCGAGCATGAGGGAAGAGGACGTGGACCTTGATCGATGTTTAATCGGCGTGCAGAGATCCGCGAACGTGAAAAAAAAAATCGATGAAAAAAAAAAAAAATGAAATAAGTTGATGAAAAATTAATTGATCAAATGGTAAAATCTCGAGACTTAAAAAAAATCTGTAACAACGGCAGAAATCTTTAACGTTTTCTTCACTATAATCTGTCCTAATAAAATTTGTTTTTTTTTCAGATTGGCATTATTATTATTATCATTTGCTTTAACGATAAATTCATGTAATTTTTGTCGTTTCAACCTGTAAACTAAAGGGTTTGACAAGTAGTACGAAAATGACTTAACCGAGTATGAGGGAAGAGGACGTGGACCTTGATCGATGTTTAATCGGCGTGCAGAGATCCGCGAGCGTGGCCCTTGACGTATGTAAAATTAAGCGTCGGGTAATTGGTCGTCGTTTGTTAAAGCTCGCATTCCGCGCGATTAAGCAACGTCCCAACGTGCAGCGGTGCGCGCGCAACACGCGCGCATGCGCAGAGCGCGCGCATATTCCCGCGGGTCATCGTATTATATTATAGGCTTATACGCGAGGAATTTCAAAATATGTTGGGACGTTGGCAATTCATCGTGGCGCGCATTCCGCGGCGAGTCGGAAGATAGAATGGCGTTTCAAGAGAGCGAAAGAGTTAAAGCGACTCGTTAAAGATACGCATGCGCAGAGGCGTACCTCGTCGAGCTTCTCCACCGGCGTTGCATTCCCTCCTGCAGCGGAGCTGTTAGGAAAACTTTGTTGAACGAAGCTTCTGTCTTCTGTCCGGCGAGGGCTCCGAGGAAGAAGCGCGACAGAAGCGTCTCTGTGTACACCATATTCGTTAAAATTACCGAAGGCTGAGGCGCGCGGCGAGTCTATCCTCGGCACGGATCTTACGGGCGTGCGCGCTGGGACATCACAGCAGTTTTGCTTGGGTGTATGTGTGCGTGTAGTAGCATAGAAAAACCTGTTGGGAGGCTGCTACTCTATCCGCCACACATGTCCATCCACCTCGGTCTTGTCTCTGCTACGAGAGAAGAAGCGAAAACTTCCGAGACTCGAGCAGCGGCATCGTCGACAGCGACGAGTGAAATCTACAATGTATCATTGCCGTCTCGCGGGGAAAGAATATATGAATTTTTTTTTATGAAAGAAATTAAGAAGGTAGATGTCGATAAACGCTGTACGATATGTAAAATGTAAAATGTAAAATGTAAAATATAAAATTTAAGATTTCAAATATAAAGTGTAAAATTTAAGATGTAAAATGGAAAATAGTACTGTGCAAGATGTATCTATCGTCGACAGTGACCAGTGAAATTTACAAAATATCATTGTCGTCTCGCGGTTACAGAATAAATGAAGTTTTACGAAAAAAGAAGAAAGTTTCGGTCGATAAGCACTATACCATTGCAAAATGCAAGATATAAAATATAAAATATAAAACATTCAATTTAAGATGTAAAATTCAAGATGTCAAAGTTAAGATATCAAATTTAAGATACCGAATTTAAGACATCGAATTTAAGATATCGAATTTAAAATATCAAATGTAAGATATTAAAGTTAAGATGTCAAAGTTAAGATGACAATTTTAAGATATCAAATTTAAGATTTCAAATTCAAGATATTAAATTTAAGACGTGAAATGTATCCGCATCTCGAGAAAGCATTCCTCTATGAACTTTACAGCACCTTAAAATTGTCCGCACCCATTTACACTTGTAAATGAGCCGCCGATTTGCAACGATCTCGATGATCGTTGGTGAAGATTGAATTTTTTATTTAGGAAACTGTTCCTAAAATAAAAAATTCAATCTTCTCCAAGATCATGGCCCTGACCGCCCATCCTTCCCCCTTCCGAGCCCCCGCATCCCGCCCAAACTGTCCCCCGTCTTTGACCCCACAAACTTCCCGTCCTTTCGCAAAGCCGCGTAAATCGGTACACCAAACTCCGAAAGGCACTCGGCCGTTCTCCGGACTTAGAGACGCCGGGAGACACGAGGGCCCTTCCCCCCACAGCCGTGGCCCTGCCGGGGCGCTCTCTTGAAGGAACGCGCTATCAAGGCCGTCGAGGGAATTCCTTTTTTATTCCTTTTCCATTTTTTTCCCCTTTTTTTCATTTTTATTTTGTGGCCATTTGATGAGCAACGTGCCAGGCATTCCACCGGAGCTGGAATAGCCATGTAACTATGCTCCCGGCGGCGACCGTACGGTCCAGCCGCGCAACACACGGAGCGAGAGCGGAGGCAACGAAGAGCCCTCGTGCAGCCCCCCTCGGCCCCCCTCGGTCCCATTGCGCACAGTTATCGTCCCCTCAGAGATAGCCGGGTCTCTCCTTCCAGCCAAGGCCATTCCCTATCGAGGCTGCCAACAGCTGTGCCGGCGACTCCTCGTCCTCCCGCGGGCCCCTCGAATCCCGGAGCGTGAGCGATCCTCGCACGCAGCATCCGCGCGGCAGCCAACACTCTCCCAGGTGTGTGCCTGTATTCTTTCCGACGGAGACCGAGATAGAAATAAAAGGAGGAAGGCAGAAAAAATAAAATTAAAAAAAAAAAAAAAAGTGAAAAGAGCAGCATTTGGTCGTCCTATCTCTCACCTCCGTAAGGCCGTGTGTGTATGTGTGGGGGGGGGGGGGGCAGAGACGGTGTAACGTGCGCGAGGCACACCGGTCCGAGCCGTACACTCCTAGGCGCATGAAGAGTAGAATGAACGATTATAGGTTCACCTCCTCTGGGTGTGTATGGGCGATGCGTGTAGCTCGAGCGGATGCATCGCTGTGTGCACGAGGACGCGGGCCCCAAGGCCGCTGCTCCTCGGCGGGGGCCCCTTCGCCATAGCTCACGGTTAGAGTGGCGGGAGGCACGCTCGACGGCTCTCCGGGCCTTGAAACAATACGCCACGTAGATATAGACGCACTTTGGAATTGGTGCGTGTATGCGTATGTGTATATGGGGCATTCCCTACCATCTCGAGCTGGGCCCTTGCGTTTCGTGTCGGACCCCCCTTTTTTTCTATGACTGAACTGAGTCTCAATACCACGGAGATTTTTTTATTAGATTTTTTGAAATTTTTTGTAATTGTTTGTGATTTAAAAAAATGAAATTGTTTATCGGTAAAAATCTGAAAAAGTTCTGATAAATCTTGTGTCGTGTATGAAATTCAATTTTTTTTTTTTTCGTTATAGAAGAAAAAATCTGTCGATTAAGGGTTTTCGATTTTTCTGAAGAGGTTTTTTTATCCCTTAAAAAACTTAAGATTCTTCGAAAAAATATACAAAACCGCAGTATTGCTTAGAAAAATGGTCAAGCAATAATTCTTTGTTCGAAAACTATTTGAAAAAAAAATAGAAGGTGACGCAGGTCTACTCCAACTCAAATATTAAAATTTGTCATACATGACACAAGATTTTTCACAATTCTTCCAGATTCTTAAATTGTGGCGATCAATAAGTTCACTTTTTCAATCATAAGTACTGAAGACATATTTCGCAAAATTCTAAAAATAGGGGACCCAATCCAAGACGCGAAGGGATTGGTCCCAGATTGAAATGGTAGGAAAGTGCTCTATATACCCACGCATATGCACATATTGACGACTCAGAACCAAAATGGCGTGAGCCGGGTACTTGAGCGTGCAGTTACGCCCTTTTGATTCTCGGCTGCCGATATGCGTGTATATATAACCGTATAATAATAAATGTATAAATGTGGTATATAGGCAGGTATATGTGAAGTTATCGGTTCGTTGGGGGGGAGAAGGTGCGACGAGGAGGGGGGGGGGGGAGGGGGGAAACTTTATCACTTGTCCCGGCGGCCAGTGGACTCGGGACGTTCACGCGTGTGTAATAGCTTTATAGGTATAGGCGTAAATTTTTGTATATATATATAGCCTCGTACATTTAACTTATGGAATATGATGGTATTTATGGATTCATCGTGTACGCGTCGTGTTTTGTTACCGGCGCACGTGTATGTGTATAGTTGGAAGGCGAAACTAGTCGAGGACGAGGACGTCCTTGAAAGACGCGCGCCAGCGGCCGAAGACGAGATGTTGTTGCGTGCGTGTGTGTGTGTGTGTGTAGAGTGGAAAGACGCGCGCACACACACTCACATACACACAAACACAGAGGGAAGATGCTGTGAGGCTGTCAGATTAGCCGAGGATGTATATTTATTCTATTTATGGTCTCGCGCGCGCAACGCTCCGGAATGATTCGTCTCTGTCTGACCACTAACTCGCTGTGATCACTTTGGGACACGTTAACGATTATTCGACTGGACTGTTCGTGCCGCACTTTTATCGTTTCCTGACATATTTGAAGAAAAATAATAATAATAATATTTGTTGCGCCCTGATTATTCCGAGTCCCTCCAGAGTCCTGACAACTATTCCTCTGTTATCCTCTAGTGCTGTTTCGCACAATAATGCGGCGTATAAAAGAGTACGAAAAAAATCATTTTTCCACCGGTGATATGTCACTTTCGGTTTGAAAACCTCATTTTTTCGAACGGAAATGACGTCATAACGGAAGTGACATTTTCTAAGCAGAAAATGTAATTTTTCAACGGGAAGTGACTTCACACCGGAAATACCTCACTTCCGCTTTGAAAATCTCATTTTTCGAAGCAGAAGTGACGTCATACCGGTGATATGTCACTTCCAGTCGAATGTCATTTCCGGTTGTTATCAACCCAGAAGTGCGAAATAACGTATTTCTGGTTGACGTCACTTCCGGTCGAAAAATGAGATTATCAATCCAGAAGTGTGCGATAACGTATTTCCGGTTGACGTCACTACCGGTCGAAAAATGAGATTATCAATCCAGAAGTGTGCGATAACGTATTTCCGGTTGACGTCACTTCCGGTCGAAAAATGAGATTATCAATCCAGAATTGTGAAATGATGTATTTCCGGTCGACGTCACTTCCGGTCGAAAAATGAATGAACGGGCAGGTAAGTGGGATGCTGGTCTCAGTGTTCGTCGAAGTATCGATTCGGTGCAAAGACCTAGAGTACCCTCCAGGATCCAACTCTGGTAGAGTTCCTCGGCGGGAGGACTCTCTCTTTCTCCGTTTCACTCGAGGCGATGCTCCAAGAGCCCCGCTGCCGGTCGCCCGTGGAATACCACAATCTTCTTGCGCCTGTGGGGTAGGTGTACCTACACAGCACACGTAAACCGCAACGTACAGGCAGATATATACACACACGCGAGATTCTCGAGAAGCCCGGAAAGATCGGATCTTCCCGAGGCGTATGGTTGTCGATAGTTTTCATCGATTCGATTATTCGCCTCGCGAGCTTCCCAACCAGCCTCTCCGCGCACGGTGCACACGGCTCGGCGCGTCTCGCTGTTCGTAGATCCGATCGATTATTTTTTCCGACTCAGGCACGAGTGAGATTTTTCTTTTGAGATACGGAACCCGAGATTTTTCGAGCAATAAATTTCAGGCTCAACTACGCATTTTTTTTACACCGGTTCCTTATCGTAATTTTTAATTGCCTCTCGCATTTCACCTCCGAGAGCGTTAAAGCGAAGACCGCAGTTAATTTTTTTTTCACGCTAAGCATCTCCGATCGACAGCGAATTCTTACCCCAACCGGATGTCGATCAAGCTTCGTGCAAGAATTTATTTTTGTGGTGAATCGTCGGTATTGCCAGAAAAATAATTAATTATAGCTTTCTGTACTGACCGTCGTAATTCGCAGAGATTTCCGTGATGGTAATTAATAGGCAATACCGTAAACAATATAATTACAGTTTTCCTTACCGATCATCCTAATTCGCAGACTTTTATAATGAAAATTAGTACTCAATACTGTAAAAAAATAGTTACAGTTTTCCTTATCGACCGTCGTAATTCGCAGGGAATTCCATAATAAAAAGCTTCCTCTATGAGGAAGAAAAATTAATAGTCAATACCGTAGAGAAGAAAAATGATAGTTGTCTTTATCGACCGTCGAAATTCGCAGAGAATTCCATAATAAAAATTAATAGTCAATACCGTAGAATAAAAAAATGACAGTTTTCTTTACCGATCATTAATACTCAATACCGTAAAAAAAATAGTTAAAGTTTTCCTTATCGACCGTCTTAATTGGCAGAGAATTCCCTAATAAAAAGCTTTCTCTATGAGGAAGAAAAATGAATAATCGATACCGTCGAGAAGAAAAATGACAGTTGTCTTTATCGACCGTCGAAATTCGCAGAGAATTCCATAATAAAAATTAATAGTCAATACCGTAGAATAAAAAAATGACAGTTTTCTTTACCGATCACAGTTTTTGTTACCAACAGCGGTAACTCGTGCGCCCTTAATTAAAAGTTCTCTAGTCCAATTTAGCCCTCAGTCTCCGGACCCGCTCTTCATCCCTCCTGCCGAGTCCGCTCCCGCAACTAACCGGTCCCCGCCGATCGGCATGCGGTCCGCCGCATCTCCCTCGATAGATCGCCTATTTAATTATTTATGCGAGAGTCTCTCCCGGCAGTGGTTGCAGTCGTCGTCCTCGTGACTCCGAGAATTCGATTAGCCGGACCCGACTCGGTAAGATCGTCGGCCCTCGTAGCTACCGAGCGCGCGAAGATAGGCGAGCCCGGTTGGACGATTATCGTTGAAAACTAAGAAAATCGTCGAGGAAATCGTTATTTCGATCGACCGTGCGCGAGCCCGCCGAGCAATGAATGGGCCGGGCGAGTCCTCCGATGACCGGAAGTTTAATGAAAGCTATTTGCAGACGAGCGACCGAGCGGCCCTCAGGGTTAATAATTACACCGAGACGCTCGCCCTGCCCTCGCGCGCAGCGATTTTGTGACCGCAACTCGATTAAACCACGCACGAGAGGAGGAGCTCGTAATAGCGAGAGGGTTGCGTTCGTGCGCGTAAGCGCACACGAGCTTCGCGGGACGCGCAGGAAAATAGCCATTCGCACGGATAAGGTACACTCGCGCGCATGCGCGGCACAAAAACCCTACACGCCTCGCTCGACTTTCTGGTTTAACCACTCCACCTCTATCCTCGGCTCTCTCTCGGAGACTCATCCCGCTGAGACGTATGTGCGGTGTACTCGCCGGAGCACTAATCGTCCCTCTTCCTGCCGCTTTCAGACTTCTTCCTTCGAGGCAAGTGCGCGCCCGGCGAGCCCTCCTTCGGACGCTGAGCCTCTCGCGCGGACGAGGTCTACCCGAGGTCTAGTGCGCTTGCGCACAACTGGGAGGAATTGAAATTATTTTGTTGTCACTTCTTGTACTTGTTGATTGCTTCCTGATGACTTTTCTTGGTAATCTTTTTTTTTGGTTCAGCGGATTAATTGCTTTTTTTTTAAGTGCGGCTTTGGAAACAAAAATTATACTTTTTGGAGTTTCATTCATTTTTTTTATTTTACGCGCAAGATTGATGGTTTACAAAAAAAAATCTGGAACAAGTTTGGTTGAGATTGAAGCCTACAGGGTAAAATCTTTATATGTGACGATAATTTGATTTCTTATAATCTTTTCTAGTCTCGGGGCTTGCGCACTCCTGGGAGGAATTCAAATTATTTTGTTGTCACTTCTTGTACTTGTTGAGTGCTTCCTGATGACTTTTCTTGGTAATCATTTTTTTGGTTCAGCAGATTACTTGCTTTTTTTAAATTGCAGCTTTGGAAAAAAAATTATAGTTTTTGGAGTACCATTTCTTTTTTTCTTTTTCGCGCAAGATTGATGGTTCACAAAAAAATCTGGAACAGGTTTGGTTGAGAACTAATTATTGGCGGAAATTTTCACCTTGCCATCTGTTGATTGAACCCTACAGGGTAAAATCTTTACATGTGACGATCATTTGTTTTCTTCTAATCTTTTCTAGTCTCGGGGCTTGCGCACTCCTGGGAGGAATTCAAATTATTTTGTTGTCACTTCTTACTTGTCGATTGCTTCCTGATGACTACTATTGGTAATATTTTTTTCTCTTAGCGGATTTAAAGTAAATAAATAAAATTAACTACTTCAGAAAAAATAATGTTTTTTGGACTTACATAAAAAATAAAAATAAAGTAATTTTAAAAAAATGTTCTGGAGCAAGTTTGTTTGTGAGCTAATTGGGGAAAATGTGTCACCGTGTCATCCGTCGATCGAACCGTGCAGGTAGAAATCTTTACCGGTCATCATAACTTAATTTCTTTTTCGTTTTCATTTAGGGTAAAAGTGGTGAATATGGCCCACCTCGATTGACACGTAAATCAATGATATATGGAACGGGCCATATTCCCCACTTTTACCCTATTTTTTCTCTCGAACGTTTTCTCTCTCGTTCGATGAGTCATGCGAGTCATCCTACCGAGCGGAGAATGTTCACTTGCGTTCATCCGTTCGTCAATGCGTGTACGTATAGATATACATGTGGTACAGGCATGTACGACCGGAACTTCAATTGCCGGCTCACCGAAGCGTGCTGGTCGAGCCGAAAGCCCAGAGTTCCGAGGCTGGGAGACCCGGGCGAACACAATCGTTCGGCTTGCACGCTACGCACGGGCCCACGCTGGACGGGTAAACAATGATGAATGGGGACCGGGAACCACCTTCAATCGCGTTACGTACACCGGTCCTCAAATTGTTCGTTCTTCACTGGACGCCCTGCTCTCACTCCCACGCTTTGCACATCGCCATTCTTCATTCATCGCGTCTTCCCCTCCGTTCTTTTATATCGTATTAAATAGAAAAAAAAAACAATGCTTTCGCTCTCGCTTTTTTCACTCATTCCTTCTTTAGATCGGAACGTGAATAAAATTTAGCGATTAAGGCTGTTATATTAGTTATTTAACTTTTGCTTCCGCATCGAAGCTTTGTTTTGGTGGAAAAAAATTAAGATTTTAGTGAGATCGTGTTCTGAATCTTTGAAACGATGAGAAAATATCACATTCAGAACAAAATTTCGTGTGATTTAGGCGCCAAAAATTCGAACCGCTGTAACTCGAGAATGTCACGACCGAGAGAGCTGAAATTTTATACACAGCATATGTGGTGAATAATCAATGTTTCTTGAGAATTTCATTGAAAAATGTTCAATTGTTTTTTTTTGGACACGATTTTTTATTTTTTCGGAAAATGTCTATGCGCGCTCTAGCTCTTATGTTTTTTAGCTATCGGGGAAAAAGTTGTACACGGTTGAAGTATGATCGTCCCATAATCCCCATTAAATTTGGGGAGATTCGATCGAACCATACAAATTTTATGTCATCATGCATTTTTTGTATTTCATGAAAATTTAGTACTTTATTTTAGCAAAATTATACAACATTTTCCGTGCCATTTAATTGCAACTAACCCGAGTAGAAATTTTCGAACGTTACATCGGGCTCCGCTAGGGTTCAACAACTATCGATGTAACGCTTGAAAATGTCTACTCAGGAATTCTTGTCGTTGCATTATTTTTTTAGTGCAAACAAATATGATTAATCGTTCGTACTTTCGATAAGAAAAAAAATCGCGGGAAATATTTGAAAATGGTTGAATTAGACATGACAATAATGATGGTCCGGGGTTAGTGTTACTGGTCGGCCCGGAGTCCGATGTGTGTCGCGGAGAAACGAGTCGGTATGCTCGCGGCGAAGAAGCCAGGGCACGGATAGCGCGGGCGATTCAGGTCGCACGCGAGATCACGAAAGTTCTACTCCTACTTATTTTCAGCCACTTTAGAATGCGTTTTCTACGGTACCGATGGTCTCTTAGCATAAGCCTAAATTATCTCATGCATAAATTACACTCGTACACTCTTTTATTATTAAATTTTGATCTATAGATCAGCTGAGGATTTTGCTTTAGTAGCATAAATTTAATTGATACATTTTTTATTGTATACTTTTGATCTGTAGATCAGCTGAGGATTTGGCTGTACAGTGTGAAATCCTCATTCGCTGCAATACCTTTAAGAAAAAAAAAAATCTCAATAACGATCGAGGAAAAAAAACCCTATTTTTTATTTTTTATTTATAACTTTCCGATATCAACATGACGAAGAAAAAAAATGTACATCCGACCTCAAAAACTACTTCGGAGTACATTGAACGCCAATCACACCCACAATCCATCGGTAAGCGGGTCCAAGGTCGAGGGCAATGCTCGTACGGTTTACACAATTAGGAAAACAGACCGGAGTAAAATTATTTATTCCGCGAAGTAGTAAATTCCAATTTTAATTGTACAATTTTGATCTATAGATCTCTGCACAGTGCGAAATCCGTATTGGCTCTGGTACCTTAAAAAAATCGGTAAAAAAAACGAACAATTTTTTTCCCCTATGATCTCTGATATTAGTACGATGAAGAAAAAAGTGTACACCCCCCCTGAAAAATTATTTCGGAGTACATTGAACGCCGATTACTCGCACAGTGCTCCGAAAAGCGGCTCCGAGATCGAGAGCATCGCAGGTATGCTTTACACGATCAGAAAGAAAAAAAAGACTGGAGTAACATTATTTATTGATTTATTCTACGAAGTAGGAAACCCGAATTCTAATTGCGAAATTTTGATCTATACTTTGATCTATACTTTGATCTATACTTTGATCTATACTTTGATCTATACTTTGATCTATACTTTGATCTATACTTTGATCTATACTTTTACTTTGATCTATACTTTGATCTATACTTTGATCTAAACTTTGATCTATACTTTGATAGATCGCTGTACAGTGCGAAATTCTCATTGGCTTCAGTACTTTAAAACAACAAAGCATCTCAAAAACGGTCGGTAAAAAAATGCAGATTTTTTTTTATTGGCAACTCTCCGATATCGGCACGACGAAAAAAAATAAAAATTATCCCCTCTCAAAAAGTACATCAAAGTACATTGAACGCCGATCACTCGCACAGTGGATCGGCAAGCGGGTTCGAGGTCGAGGGCGTCGCTCGTACGCTTTACACGATCAGAAAAAAAAGACCGGCGTAAAATTATTCCACGAAGTAGGAAATTCGAATTCGAGGCTATGCCTTACATTTTCCGTTTTTTTTTGCATACAAACGGGAGTCTCGGTTACGCGGTATCGATTATTTGCCGCACGTATTAACGAAAACATTGTGGCGAAACGTGTGTGTCAATGAACGCGGGGAGGCAAACAAAATTCGTAACGATATGCAGGCGGGAGAGGAGGCAGTAAACAGCTTCGGGCTCACCATAGCTCGGCGGTGGACGACCTTCCGGGCCGTCGAGTCTCCGCCGAGAGACGGAGGGAGAGGAAGAAAGAGTCGGAAAGAGAGAGTCACTCGAGGCTGAAACGCTGCTGGTCTCTCAACTCTTTTCCCTCTGCTCACTGCTCGACTGCACTCTCGGCGTGCACATCATACACGCGTACGCTCGCATTACCAGCGAAGCGAACGAGAAAATATCGGACGTCGGAGAACCGTGTGACACAGGTGGTGGCCGTACCAGCGCGGCGTACATTTATACCACTGCCGTGACGCCGATCGGCGACGCTCGATCGATCCCTCGATCCCTCGAGATCCATAGCGCGATAATGGCGTTGAATTTTATTTGATTTTATTTGATTTTATTTGATTTTATTTGATTTTATTTGATTTTATTTGATTTTATTTGATTTTATTTGATTTTATTTGATTTTATTTTTGATTTTATTTGATTTCATTTGATTTTATTTGATTTTATTTGATTTTATTTGATTTTATTTGTTTTTATTTGATTTTATTTGATTTTATTTGATTTTATTTGATTTTATTTGATTTTATTTGATTTTATTTGTGACAATCTATCAATATCGATCGATTGAAAGGAGTAAAATTTACGAGAAACGGCGTATCTCTAAAAATCTTTTACTTGTATTTTTTTTTCAAGCAGAAACGATCAGCCGGGTGATGGATATACTAGCACCGTGTACATTCATACCACTACAGTGATGGCGATCGGCATCGCTCGATCGATCTCTCGAGATCCATAATACGATAATAACTTTGAAATTTATTTTATTTTATTTTATTTTATTTTATTTTATTTCATTTTATTTTATTTTATTTTATTTTATTTTATTTTATTTTATTTTATTTTATGCATCAATAATGATCGATTGAAAGGAGTGAACTTAGCGAGAAACGGCGGATCTCTGCAAATCTTTGAATTCTTTTCTTTGTTTTTTTATCATGCAGGAACGATACTCACGGGAATTAATTGTCGGGTAGGTACGTGACGAGATACTTATTGCATACCCCGGCCGGTCTTTGATTAAACGAGTCGCGTAACGCACGCCGAGGGAACTATAATAAACCGGTACGCCCGACAAAACATATGATTCCGAGTGGAAATAAATCATTGGCGAGATTACACGTATAGTGGATGCGTGTGCGTTCACGAGACACGCACGAGTCTCGATACAAGCTCAATCGGAATTTCACTCGATCGATCATCATTTTTTATTCCTCAAGCTCTATCAATTTTAATTCAACAATTATCTAAAAAATAAAAATAAAAAAGCTATTATAAAAAAAAGTATAGTGGCTGGATCATTAAAAGTTTTATTAACAACGACGTGTGTACCGTTTTTTATTGTTCAATATTCAACAATTTCCAAGAGCTCGGGTCATGACTCACGATTGCTAATCAATAAATATCGATATCAATTTGTTTTTAATCCGAATTCTTTTTTTATCCTAAAAATTCCATGCTGGAACAATTTTAATTCGACAATTATCAAAAAATATGTTTATGCTTATTAACATTCGCGTGTGTACAATTTTTATTTTAAACATTTATCAACACTCAATAATTTGTGACTCACAAATGCTAGTCAATAAATATCGATATCAATAAAAAAAAATCCCAATCGTTTTTATCTTCAAAATGTGTCGTGATAGGACCGATTAATAATTCGTAAGTAACAATTCACGTCGAGACGGTGGTATCTCGTGGCCGTGTCCCGATGGAATTCGACATTCGACTTGTAACGCTCGGATCGCAGCGGGGACGGCCGAGAGTCGGAAGGGCGCATGTGCGATCGTTTCGCGCGTTAAACGGCGCGAGTTACGCCCTTCCGATTCTCACCTCTCGATACGTAGCGGAGGATCGAGAAAGAGAGACGCGGATCCGTACGGCCGAGCTTTCACTCGTGGCTCCGATACCGTCCCGACTCCCTGTCACGAATACTAAACGGCAGAATCGTTTCTCGACTCCTCTCGAACGAGGGACAATGAAACTCCGATAGAACGAATTATTCCGCTGCTCATAAAAAAACACAGTCGAACCGCTCGAACGCAGCCTATTCACAGTTTATGTGTTTGTGGATCACTTAGATCATTGCACTCCTCGCTCCGATAATAATTCAGGGGTGGGGGGGGACTAATATCGAACCACAATATCGCGGAGAAACGAGTTAATTGCGCTTATGAATTGCAGCGAAGTGGAGATAGCGAATGAACAATATGTTGATAATTTAAGTTCGAGGGTGGAAAATATTCTTTATTTTTAGCTTATCTATATTTCTTTAAAAAAATAAAACAGTTGATTTTGTGGGAATTTTTTTTCTATCATTAAAGGTCGCGAGTGTTATAAAAAAGGAACGATTTTCAATGCTAACATATTTTTAAAAGAAATATTGAATTTGAAGACTGAAAAAAATGTATATAGAATAACATATCCTATTTTTAAATCATTGCACTCCTTGCTTTGATACTGACTCGGGGGCGGGATTAATGTCGGACCGTGATATAGCGGGCAGCGAGTTAATTGCACTTGCGAATTGCAGTGGCGAGGAGATAGCTGATGAACAATGTGTCGATAATTGAAGTTCGAGGGTGGAAAATATTTTTTATTTTTAGCTTTTCGATATTTCGTTAAAAAAAGAAAACAGTTGATTTGTTTGGGAATTTATTTTATCATTAAAGGTCGCATTTGTTGTTAAAAAAATGAAACGATTTTCAATGCTAACGTAAATACGATTTTGTTTGTGAAACATATTCTCTTCAAAGAAATATTGAAATTGACCTGGTGACTCAAAAAAATGAGTATAATATGACGCATATTTTATTTTTAAATCATTGCACTCCCCGCTTCGAAAAGGATTCGGGGCGGGACTAATATCGGACCGCGATATCGCGCGGCAGCGAGTTAATTGCCCTTATGAATGGCCCTCATTAAAAAACGAAACAGACAATTTCTTTCGCCAGTGTCATAAAAAAAAATTGAACGATTTTCAAATACTATCGTAAATACGAATTTATTTGGAATCGTGTTTTTCAAATAAATATTGCATTTGTGCTGAAAACTGAACAAAAATTTAATATAAAAATAATAAATTTTTTTTTTAAACATCACCATTTCTTTTATTTTTTATTTTATTTACCATCAAACTTTTTTTTTTTGGTGCATGCTTACTTTCGAGACATTCTGTCTCGCGAAGAGGCATGGTACAGAAACGAGTGAGAAGGAGGCACGCCAGACCGGGCAAACCTGAATCATCTTAGGAATGTGACGCACAGTGCCCGGTCAGTAAGATTCTTCCGAGACTGCCATTGGGCAGCGATTGGACGACTGGCGATCGTTTACAGGCGCCACTGTGGATGGAACTCCAAAGATAATAAAAAAACACAATAAAATAAGAAAGAAATTGTCGATGCGCTCATCGGACGGCAGCGTCTGCAGTCGGGTGTGTGAATTTGCCACTGGTTTACATGAAAAAGATTCAAAGGTACTGCAAAGATGTCGGTAATTCCGAGGCTGCCTTAGAGGCATTCAAATTGCCATTTCGTCACAAACTTAGCGTTTACCAAGAAATTCGGTACCAATTTTTCCTATTTCTATAAATATATATATATAAAATATAAAATATTATATATATAAAAAATAAAAATGATATAAAATGTGAAAAGAAAAACGATAATAAAATAAGAAATAAATTATTCAGACACTCATCGGACGGCAGCGGGTGCAGTCGGGTGTGCAAATTGGCCACTGGCTTAGCTAAAAAAAAATTCAAAGTACTGACGAGATATCGACAACTTTCAAGTTCCCTTAGCGGTAAACAAATGAGTGGTCCGTATCAACTTAGTGTTTACCGAAGAATTTTGAATTCATTTTCCATATTTATATATATACAGATATATACAATAACAAAAATAACAAAAATAAAAAAATCAAATAAACTATCCACGCGCTCATCGGGCGGCAGCCGGTGCAATCGGGTGTATAAATTTGCCACTGGCTTAGATAATAAAAGATTCAAACTGATGACAAGATATCGGTAACTTCGAGTTTCCCTTAGTGGTACACAAATTACCGGTTAGCCACCAATTTAGTATTTACCGAAGAATTTTTAATTAATTTACCATATTTATATATATACATATATATACAATTACAAAAATAAAAAATGAAAAAAAATCAAATAAATTATCCACGCGCTCATCGGGCAGCAGCTGGTGCAATCGGGTGTATAAATTTGCCACTGGCTTAAATTTTTTAAAAAATTCAAACTACTGATGAGATATTGACAACTTCGAGTTTCCCTTAGCGGTGCACAAATAGGTGGTGACCGGTTAGTCACCGACTTAGTATTTACCGAGGAATTTGGAACTAATTTTTCAAATTTACATATATAAGTTATATATATATATATGTATCTATATAAACGAGCGCAGTTTATAATTATCTCGAGTGGCTGCGACTGATAACGATAATTTTGTCTCCGGCCCATCGTTATCAGTCTGCCCGGTTTGTTTCCAGTTCGCTGTGTGACGAAACGCCAAATGTTTGCTCGGGGGATTCTCGCGTTCCCCGGACGATTGTTCTTGCGTTGGAACACGCGATGTGTCTCCGGGGCGGCACGGTTGCCGCCGCCGCTGTGCAACGACGAGAGTGCACGCGAGTGTTACGGAGCGCGCGTGCAGACTCCGTCGACGAATTGCGCGAGGCGCGGCGATTCCGAACTTTCGCGTTTCTCGAACGATGTTTATATCTCGGACGGCGCATGTTTTATAGAACGTGACTGATTGCGTCAACTTTCGGAAAGTAAAAAAAAAATTGAAAAATAATGAAATCATACTCGAATGTGTTTATTTTTTTGAATTTACTTAATTTATTTGTTTTATTTCTTTCATGGTAATTTTATTTTTAATGGCACTTTTCCCAGCAAAAGACCAAAACGGAACAAAATTTTACCATTTTTTTTTTTTTTTTCATTGCAGGAAGTGAGAAAAAAATTATTCAACTCGAATGGACATTGGTCCATTTTGCCCCGCTCTTCCTTACCGACGGAGTAGACATTTCTGTGGCAAAGATTGTGGAGATTCTCGAGCGGAGTTCGTTATCTAGCGACGGCGCATATAATCGTTATCATTATTGTTTGCGACGGAGATAGGCAAACAGAGATACATGTTAATGCAAATAGCGTGAAGCCAGTGAAGCTTGCGTCATAAAAAAAATAAACTAAAGACTTGTGTATGCTTCGGCGCGGCAGACACAGTAAACGACCCTCCGCAAATCTCGGCAACTTAGTCACGGGAGAACTCGAAGATGATGAGATCATTCGCCAGAGGAGATAAATATAATTACTTCCAAGGCCTGCAGGCTTCAATGTTCTCCGCACGTAGGAAAACCATGTTTGGATACTAAATGGTAGCTAATCGGGGAAACTAAACGGAGACTGGACAGTGCGTGGCCAGGAAAACTGGACAGTCACTGGACAGCGCGTGGACAGGAAAACTGGACAGTCACTGGACAGTGCCTGGTTGGGAAAACTGGACAGACACTTGACAGTGCCTGGTCATGAAAACTGAAGGGACACTAAACAGTGCCTGGTCAGGAATACTGGATAGACACTCGATAGTGCCTCGTCAGGAAGACTGGAGAAACACTGGACAGTGCCTGGTCGGGAAAACTGAACAGACACTAACCAGTGCCTTGTTGGGAAAACTGTACGGACATTAACCAGTGTCTTGTCGGGAAAACTGGACAAACACTAGAGAGTGCCTGGTCAGGAAGACTGGATATATACTAGACAGTGTCTGGTCAGGAAAACTGAACAGTGCCTGGTCGGGAAAACTGGACAGTGCCTGATCGAGAAATCTGTACAGACTCTGGACAGTGCCTGGTCGGGAAAACTGAGCAGACACTGACCAGTGCCTTGTTGGGAAAACTGGACAGACACTAGACATTGCCTGGTCAGGAAGACTGAACGGACGCTAAAGAGTATCTGGCTAGGAAAACTGGCCAGTGCCTGAACAGGAAAACTGGACAGTGCCTAGTCGATGAAACTGGACGGTTTCTGATCAGGAAAACTCATTTCTTTCTGTTACTTCGTTACAGTAAGGCTAAGCGGGCGCTGGCGAGGCACTGGCCAGGAAACCTAGTCAGAGATGGCGCCACCGGCGGACTCTCACTCGCCCCTCCAACTTCCCTCTCCCTCGCCACAAACTATAAAAAAAACCTCACCTCCTTTCTTACGCCCCAAGAAATGGGTACTTAAATGCCTCAACCCTTCGAAATTTACGTACGGAGTAAAATCGGGCCCAGAAACCGCGGCGATAATTCTCGACGGCATAAAACTCACCCGGAAGTAACGATTTCGCCTCGCGCGAAGTCAGCAACTCGGACGCTCACCTACATATTCCGTAAAGGTGCGCATTCGGCACCGTAACCGCGCATATCACAGCGGGCGCACTAAAAAAGTCGGAAGACTCGAGCTTCGACGTACCGACGACCGGTAAGTGATGTTTTTTTATTTTTGCCTCGTCGCACTTTGCGTTAACAACTCGGCGAATATTTCAGAGCTTCGAACTTTTGGGTACACACGGGAAGGGGGGGGAAGAGAGGGTCAAACGCTCGCGGATAACGGGGCGATCCGAGAGCCTCTCTGTAACGAAGTAAACGTCCTTATCAAAGGTACGTTTTACGAGAGGTCGTTAAGCCATCGTCGGAACGCCGACGGGCCGATATATTCTCTCGTAAAAAAAAAAAAAAAAAAAAAACCTAAAAATGCGCTCTTCGCTCGGAGAGTTTTCTGTGCGCGAATCCGAGTGTTGTCGTCCGGGGCCTAATCGCGGCTTTATTCTTCGACGAAGCCTCGTCCCTAGGGTTATTAATTTACCGCGCCACGAGAATTCGATTCACATAGTTAGTATCGCGGGAATAATTTTTTTTCTTCTTCTTCTCTTCTTAACATTCACCGCGCTCTCCCGAACACGTCGTAAAGTCGTCTTTAATTATGAATTATTATTACACCATCGTCGTTCCCATAGTTTCCCTTTTGTGAGATCACCGTTGCAGGCTCAGCGGCGTACGCGCCTCTCGGCGCAGCGGCGAACGCGAGAGAGTGCACCGGAGAGAGACGAAATTATTGCGTAGGTGGGGAGGACGATGGGGAGAGAAGAGAGACGATCGGTTGAGACAGAGCGAGGAAAGTATTCGTTTCAGCGGCCGATCGGAGCGAACGCAACGCAACTATCTCCGTCCATCCTTACACGCTCTACCCCCCCCCC
>JAPYZC010004435.1:0-10332 GCA_030522665.1 Ichneumoninae sp. A BG-2022a
CCCCTGACTCTTCGAATTTTGACTCTGCAACGTCTTTAGTAATTTTATATTTATATTTATCGCTGGCGCCAAGTGTAAACATGTAAAACATGTCTTATCGACGAATTCTCCGAATTGTCTGACTGGTTCATTTTACCCCTGACTCTTCGAATTTTGACTCTGCAACGTCCTTAGTAATTTTATATTTATATTTATCGCCTGCGCCAAGTGTAAACATGTAAAACATGTCTTATCGACGAATTCCCCGAATTGTCTGACTGGATCATTTTCCCCCTGACCCTTCGAATTTTGATTCTGAAACGTCTTTAGTAATGTTTTTTGTAATTTTGTCTGTTAACAGGTGAGTTTCCGAGTCATTCGTCGAGATCTTCGTTTTTCTATCTTGGTCCTTCTTCCCGGAATACGCCGAGCGGAGTTTCGACGCGGATGTGCATTTCCCGGGGACTCTGAGAGTCGAAACGTTTCACGTGGGCGATACCGGGGAACGGGCTTGTGCAATGGTTCGCTCGCGAGAGAGTGAGTGAGAGGGGCGTGTGTATCTTGTAGAATTCTGAAAAGTCCGCTGACGCGTTAAAGCGTTATCGCAGAGTCCGGTATGGCCGAGTCGAGGCGATCGCGCGACGGGTTTTCATGCCAGGCCGTGGCTCGCTCGATGCACATTGCAGATGTGCCGGGGCTCGCGTGTTTCGACGCTGCGGAACTCACACTGCAGCCGCTCGGGGAATCCCGTGTGTATGACTTTACCGGCTGTACATCGTCCATATGTCCGCGGCGCGAATCGCCTAATTGAAATCTACGATTTCGAACTGGCGATGCGCGCGTGCTATACGCCGACAACGGGGAATATAAAGTGCGTGCTGACTACTCGGGGCACGCACTCGTTATTGAAACCCCCGTCGATCCTCGCGCATATCCCACCTCGGTCCTCTCCGC
Source organism: Ichneumoninae sp. A BG-2022a (assembly GCA_030522665.1). NCBI lineage: Eukaryota > Metazoa > Arthropoda > Insecta > Hymenoptera > Ichneumonidae > Ichneumoninae sp. A BG-2022a. The sequence continues at coordinate 934 of JAPYZC010004435.1, forward strand.
ACGACTACCCGCTCGGTCTATCTGCCCGATCTCGCAACTAGCCACGTTCAACGATTAATCACACGTGTTCAAATCGAATTTACACCAACATAAAAAAAAAATTATTCTGTTCAATATCCCCGCTCGTCTAGAAAAGATGTTTTTTTTTAAATCTACCGGACTAAAATTTAACTCGTTTCTTATTAAAAATCGGTATGTCTGTACTAGCTATTTTTATTTGGTTTTTAAAGTCTCGAATAGTAGTACACTTGTATTGACAATATATTCAGAGTTTGGAGACTTACTATAGGGATGGTACATACAAACAAATTTGGAGATCTTTTATTGACAAACGGCGATCGACCGAAGTCATTATCACAGCTTTATCGGGTTTACATTCGTTTGCTCTGTTTTGATTATTAATATGTTTTTAATGGTTTTTATATAATGACTAAATTGAGGGATATTGTCTTAATCGTTGACGACTCTCTCTGGGTGTTGTAAAAAAGTCTGCGTTGGGAATTTCGTCTAGCGATTAGACTGTTGACGGTGTGTACACAGAGGTCTGATGTTTGCCTGTTCGACAAGCGCGAATTGTGTGGTGAGTTTCTTTTTAATCTTATAGCGACGAGTGGGGAAACAATAGGCTAATGCCCATTGTTTCATAGAGTAGAATGTTGAGAGGATTGTGGAGCAGGTTGTCTGGATGGCGAATGGCCATGATCGAATATGGATCGGCGTATGCTTTTGTCTATTTGGTTATTACGTATTATATATGTAATACGTAATCTTCAGGAGGTGGCACGCTGCCTTTGAACATCTCCAAGACTTACTTAGAATAGGGGCTTAGAACAAACAAGACCAGATGCAGGGATTCCAAGGGGTCTTAGAATAATCAGCCCCCTTTATCCTCCCCTCTAAGGGGACTTAGAATATTTCAAAATGAAGAGCCACCACTTAAAATATTTGAGCCGGCAGGAGGGGGCGGGGTTTGCTTCACCAAACGGGGAGAGGGTCCATTTTATGGAGCTGACCATTTCCCTTCACGACAAGTGGCAAAAGGGGCCTTCATGAGCGCGCCTCACTCTGACTATTACGTCCGCGACCATTCGATAAATGGTAAGATGCACGACGTTAAAACCACATTTTGATCAGTTGAATGAGCCAAACTGAATCCCGGTTCGGCTCATTCAACGGATTGGGCTGATCAAAATGTAGCCCGAAAATACCCGATCGCTAGTGTTGGATTATATGCACGGTTGTAATTAAAAATTGGACACTTCGAAAATGGGCGGCTCCGGTTGAGGTTTTGATTTTATATAGTTAGGTGGCTAGTTGAAGTTTAGTTTGTGAAGATAATATTTTTCCTATTCTAAAAATTATAGTTTTTATCTCATTTGAAAGGCAGTTTTCGTCCTGAAAATACCGCAAAAGGCATTTTCAATGTCCGCATTTATTTTCTCGGAGATTGTTATTAATCATTCTAAACAGGAAATAACAGTGGCCGCTCCGAGGTAGAGAAAATGTTTTTTAAAAGTACGAACCTTTTTTTCATCATCGTGCTGATCACGTCCATCCAACTCCATGTCGTCGCCATTGTGTATACTGGCTGCGAATTTCAACCCTCCAATGATCATTTATCATTCATATTTTTACCCCGAACAAAAAAAAAATCATGAAAGAAAAAAAAACAAAAACCCAAAAACCGATGGAACTGAATGCCGCGAGTACGACTCTCGCGTGAACGTTGCCTCACGTTCAATTCGCAAAAGTACCAACGAGTGTGGGTAGCAGTCAGTGGGTGCAACAACAGCATGGCTGCCTGTCATCATTCAGCGTTCATTCTCCGCGGCTGGATTGGGCGTGGGTGCGGGCGGCGAGGGAGGGAGAGAGGGAGAGAGAGTGAAAGAGAGAGAGGGAGAGAAGGACAGAGAGGAAGAGAGAGGGAGAGAAAGGGAGAGTGAGAAAGAGACCGGGAGAGAGAGGAAGAGAGGAGGAGCGAGAGAGAGAGAGAGAGAGAGAGAGAGGGAGAAGAGAGGGGGGAGAGAGAGGGAGAGGAGAGGGGGGAGAGAGAGATAGAGAGAGAGGGAGAAGAGAGATGGAGAGAGATAGAAAGAGATAGAGAGAGAGAGAGGGAGAAGAGAGGGGGGAGAGAGAGAGAGAAAGTGAAATGCGCGACCGAGAGAGGTCCTGAAGGTAGATGAGCCATATGAGAGGGAGAGAGGTTCGGGCATTTGTATTTCGTGAATCTCCGGTCACTTGTACGCCAGATGGATGAGAAGTTACTTTTTTTTCAACCACTTTCGAGATTTTTCGTCTTTCTCTATCTCTCCCTCTCTCTCTCTCGCCACTCCGGAACTTGTTCGTTTCTGAAACAACCTGTACATGATTTTTTCATCAAGCCTTCCCACCGCTGCAGGAGCGCGGAGCGAGAACCCCAGCGATGTGTTGTTGGCACTGTACACCCGCGCCCTCAGTCTGGAAAGAGAGCGATAGACAGAGAGTGAGAATGATCGATACTACGCCCTAGTCGCGGCTATGCGAGGCCTGAAGCCAAACCATCGTCATCGTTGAAAATTGCACACAAACAAATGCATATATAGATGTATATCGGCGTCCGAGAATCGAAAAGGCGTAAACGGTATATTTTAGCACGGGACTTACGTCCTTTTGTTTCTCAGACACCGTTGTGTCTCTCTATAATATAACAAGATTTCGGCGCCGCCGCCTGTAGAAAAATTGACGGCGGGGTCAAATGAAACGCCTCGTATATAGAAAGTACGTACAGCGGACAACCTCATGAGTTGCATCCAGATAAGTTTTACCGACCGGATAAATTGGACAAACACGACTTGATAAATTGGACAAAGGGCGACTTGATAAATTGGACAAAGGGCGACTTGATAAATTGGACAAAGCGCGACTTGATAAATTGAACAAAGCACGACCGGATAAATTGGACAAGGCACGACTGGATAAATTGGACAAAGCGCGACTTGATATATTGGACAAAGCGCGTCAAGCTAAGTTGAATTGGTCAGACAAGCTGGGAGACAACATACCCCTTCCATTTTATTAACTGCATACAACGCGGTTCTGCTCCAAGTTTTTGTACAGGAACGGGAAGTTTTTGTTCCCCACCACTTGACTTAGTAGTCAAGTAGTGGGGAATCTAAGTTATCCGGTCGTGATTGATTGGCTTGGTTCCCGATCATGCAACTTACGCGGTTGTCTGCTGTACGTAGTACCCTGTGGAATATGCATATATGTGCCCCCTGGAATATGCATGTTTGTATCCCATGGCCTATGTATACATACATGTATCAGCGGTATGTACAAACATGTACAGCAATGGCTCACCCGCATTGACTTTGTAAAATAGTTTTGTTTTCATCTCCCAAATGTTTTTTTTAAATGACTTTTGTTACTATTTGGCCTCTCATTTGTCCCTGTATCTAATATTTTGTGAGATGCGTCCCTATTGACAACTCCCGTCCCTTATCAGTGACCCTATCATCCTTATTATAAACCTTCATATTCCGATCCATCACTTCACCTGTCTATATCATTGACCCCCATCATGTCCGTATTATTTACCTTCTCCCCCCATTGAACATCCCCCCTCTCGATTCTTGTACACGCGGCCGGTGGCGAAAGCTTTTTATATTAGGGTAAGTCAGGGTGATATGGCCACGCGGGTGATATAGCCACCCTAATATCTTTTAACGTATCAAACAAATGGCTCTGCCGTTTGCACAGTTTTTGGTATATGTGGATACAATATGATTGCACTGACAATGATAAGATTGTATGCGCGAGGGTCAGTACGATATGCCACGTGGCAATATCCCCCGCAATTTCGGGGTGATATGGCCCGTAACCCGTTTTCTTTTTAGTTTGACATGTGAAACATTTGTCGGGGGTAACAAGGAGAAAAATAGTTCTGTTTCTTTAACAAAATGTAGATCGTTAATAATTTATTGTTGTGGTAGCAAAAATATTCGGCCGCTACAGCAAAATATTTTGTTGTCCCTATGTTAACCAGGTAAATGAGTTATGGTAAAAAAATTCTTGTTGTCCCAAAATTTTTTTTTCTCCATGAATTATTGTCTTTCTGTAGCTCATGTAGACAACATAAAATATACTAAGTCACGTTTAGTGCGATCCCTCTATGCTCTTCTAGGCCCAATGGATTCCCATTATTACTATGGCCATATCACCCGTAATTTCAAGGTGATATAGTCGATCGCATATATTTATTAATAGAGGTGCAATTAAATCACGCATCGAAAATATCGAACGTTTTGAGTGAATTACTTCAGTTCGATGTTTCTAGAGTTAGTTACAACCAAAATGTACAGGTTTTTTTTTAACGCCAAACCTCAAATTTTCATTGTTTAAGAAATCGTGGCCATATCACCCCGACTTACCCTGTACTATGTCTTTCCATAAAATAGAAAGATATCACCGTCACCGCGTATAACAATAGGTGCGGTGGGTGGCGGGTGCGAGGGTCATCGCAACTCACCTTCGGAAAATAGGGGCCGGGAGACACAAAATGGCTCGTATGCACGTGTGGATCGGCCAGTGATCTATACCGTTCTATGTCGTGCATGTCGACACACGCGAATTCGCTTCTGGACGCCTCAGTCGGATTTCCTATACGTATGGAGCGCGGATTCGGTGCTCGTACGCTATAAACGCGCTATGTAATATAGATCGACTGTTGAGAAACAGAAGGGCGCAACATACATCGGTCTGCATATTAAACGGTGCGACATACGCCCCTCCGTCTCTCAACGGCCGACAGGTGTGTGCGTGTACATGTGTGTGTATTGAATAGTGCACAATGGGAGTGCATATGTGCGCGTGCATCGGTTGCTCGCCGAGTGATCGTATTTATACGTATGCGGGAGAGCGTCTGGCCAAGTAGCATACGTGAACGAGCGATGTGTAGAGAAGGATCACGACGCGGCAAAGTGACATGCGACAGGCTGGAGGAGGAGGGAAGCCAAACGGGAAGACTCGACGGCTAGCCGACGTGACACAGACGGTGCTATGTGCGGCGACGTCGACGTCTATTCGAGCCATTTCCCCAATTTTCGGTTGTCCTGTAACACACATACACACGGCGGAAAATATCCATTTCACGCCGTAGATGCATTTAACTCTATTGTCTCGCTGACATAGACGGTTGGGGTTATTCTATTATTGAGCCGGGTACGTTAGGTCAATTATTTTTAGGAATAGACGATATATATATATATATATATACATATATATATATATATATATATATATATAATTTCTTTTTTTTTGTAGGAGGATAGGTTATTGGGGTTTGTCGTCGAACCGGTTGTCATTTGGGTCAACGAATCTTCCTTGCCTACTTTTCATAGCGAAAATATCTTTGGCAAGATATATTAATATTATTATTTTTTTGTACAGTTTAGCAAATAATTGTTACTTTGTACAATAATCCTTCGACTTGACAGTCGAAAGATTATTGTCAACTGCATCTCCTCCCGGCATGTAAACATTTATTAATCGACTCGCAATTACCTTGCGAATCCAAACATCTGAAACTCGTCTATTATGAATTCACATGTAACAAGACGATACTTAAGCTATCTCGTGCGATATTCGCCAAGACATATATATATATATATATATATATATATATATATATATTTAATTTTGTAAAATAATCTTCCGAGTATCAACTGCATCTCCTCGCAGCATGTAAACATTTATTAATCGACTCCCAATTACCTTGCGATTCCATTGACGTATGGACATTCAAACGTCTGAAACTCGTCTATTATGAATTCACATGTACCAAGACGATACTTACGCTAGCTCGCGCGATATTCGGCAATATATATTATTATTCGTTTTATTTTTGCAATGTCGCAATAATTTTAATTTTATACAATAATCTTCCAACTATGAACTGCATCTCCTCGCGGCATGTAAACATTTATTAACCGACTCCCAATTACCCTTCAACTTCATCGCCGTATCGGCATTCTAACGCCTGAAACTCCTCTATGATAAATTCACGTGTACGAGACGATACTTAGGCTATCTCGCGCGATATTCGGCGCGTACAATCGTCGCTGCAATCCACAACTCCCCGTGAGTACGTACATTCCTCTGCCAGTGTTAACGCCCACTCCCCCGAGGATGCCAAAACTCTACTGACAATGAGTCTCGTACGTTACCGTGGTTCTCAACTTCTCCCATATAATCCGGCACATTGAACGAGCCATCGTCCCGGGATTCATGCCAAATTTTCCCGAGTCCACGGTACTTGCGTAGGACACGGACAAGCACACGTAAACGCACACACACGCACACATGTGTTTACAAATCACGCTTCCGCGTTGTAATTTCATCTTGGTTTGCGAGACGGTAGCGATTCGGAGTTCTCTTCATCTCTCCGCGTCGTCCGACGGTCCGCACGAGGTAGTCGCGTGATATTCTCACTGCATTCGTCGTGATTACAGTACAGCGTTTCGGTACTCGACGCTCGTACGACATCGCATCGACCCTGCGATAAGACCGACAGACACTCTTCATTATCCATTCCGCCGCCGTGAAAAAATCTTCGATCGGCACGGCGCACTCTCGCGTGGGTCGATATCGCTGGTCAGACCAACGGCGAGACACGGTTTTCTATTTTATTTTTTTATTTTTTTTTTTTTTCAATAATATTGCACTCACAAATGTAGAGCGCCTATCACGAACTGCACGCTGCCCCAAAGCGATCGCAGCGGCGATCCGACTCTTCGGTTAATTCGCGGATCGCCCGTTATGAATGGAATCGACATAATTGGAGCTATAGATGGAGTAATTGAGACCGGAGGTTATTTTCAGTAGTCTGTGAAACGTAATAAAATTGTAAATCATGGACGAGGTGTGGGCCATACGTCGGCGATAAATATCGATTACAATCCGGATTCGACGTTTATTTTCGCAAAGTCGATATAAAATTCGTTAAGCCAAGGCTTGATCGTTATAAGTTATTCTAAGCGACCAAAGTGAATGAAAAACGTTGAAAATGCAATTTTTATATAGCTTCCTCATAAGAGTTGAAAATTGAAATTTACATATCGGTTTCTCGTAACAGTTGAGAATTGAAATTTTCATACGGCTTTCTTATAATGTTGCTTTATTCGCGAAGATTCATCTATGAGGAAGCCAAAAATACAGAAAATGCTTTCTTATAGAGAAACCTTTGCAAATAAAGGAACATTATGAGAAACCCATATAAAACTTCAATTTTTCAACCTTTTTTGATTTATGAAAACAATGCTTCCTCACTCAGAAAAAAAATTCTTTGACGGCCACCGTTTATTAAGTTTAAGTAAAATATTAATTTGATTAAAATAAATATTTATTTCAATTAAGTAAATAGTTACTTAAATATAATAAATATTTATTTAAACCAAATAAATATTTTACTTAAACTTAATAAACGGTGGCCGTTAAATAAATTTTTTTTCTGCGTGCTCTGTGAGGAAGCAATATTCTAAACATTCTGAGCACGCGATATTCTAAGTATTTTAAGTCTCCGCAGATGAAACTGTCCCAAAGGGTCGTCCCTTATTATTGTAAGTCTCTCCGATGGAAGACTGACCATAAGCTTGAACAGTTTTCACTTAGAAGATCCGTTGAAGATGTTTCAATAAATTTTTTTTTTTTTAATCACACGAGACCCGTCATACGCAAGAAATATTCTCCAATGAACGGGTACGAAGTTCTCGATAAGCAAGGCTAAGAATAAAGTGTTCTTTTAAATCGGCCTAATACATACATCTCCGTAGTTTCGAAACTTCGAAAGCGGCTGGCGCGAGCGAAGAAAGAGATTTTCGCACGTGGGCTGTCACGACCGGGCCCGAATAGTTTCGTTTTTTCCGTGGGCCATACGTCAGCGATGAATGTCGATTACAATCTGCATTCGGTGTTTATTTTCGTGAAGCGTCGATTGAAGATTCGTTAAGTTAAGGCCTGAGCGTTTTAAATTGTTCTAAGTGACCAAAGTAAATAATATTCTAAGCATCCTAGGTACGCAATATTCTAAGTATTTCAAGTCTCCCCAAATGAGCGTCTCAACAACTTTCACTTGTAAATTCCGCTAAAGATGTTCTCATACAAAAAAAACCAAGACCTCTCGACCGATTCTTACCAAATTCAATACAGAACATTTTTTGATGATGGTCTACTTCTGTGGAAAATTTCAGCGCGATAACTCAAAATTTGCGATCGCTAGAGCGCGAACACACTGTTTTCAAAAATGTCAAAATCTGATAAAATCTGAACTAATGTTCCAATCATTACGTAAAGTGTAACAAACAGAGGCACCCAACTACATTTCTAAATGTGATTTTTCGACGTTTTGGAACATTCTAAACACATTTTCATTAGACCCAAATTTTTTTTCACGAAAACAAAGCTTCCTGTATGAGGAAGTAAAAAAATCGTACGTGCCCCATTTTACGCGAGAGCTATTCTCCAATGAGCGCGTTCGAAGATCCCGACGAGCGATGCTAAGAATAAAGAGTTTTGTTAAATCGGCCTAATACACATCTCCGTAGTTTCGAAACTCCGAAAGCGGCTGGCGCGAGCGAAGAAAGAGATTTTCGCACGTGGGCTCTCACGACCGGGGTCGAACGATTCTGTTTCTCCTAGTAAGGCTGATACAGCCGAGGGCACAACGCCGATGTGCCTCAGTCTCGCCAGTCAAGCTGCGCACATTCACACACACCCATCGCGCTGCAAGCATTCTAATTATATCTTACTTTGTTTGAGTACAACGTACCTTTCGACACGCTCCACGGATCTACGTCAGCTCTCTGCCCCGCTTCTCCGCCACCTCCGTTCGTCGGGATTCTAAGTCTCCGCCCTGCTCCACCTGTCGTTCGGATTACCCTCGAACGCCCTCAGCCCGAAGCCCCCCCACGCTGCTTTTCTGTGCGCTGCCGTTTCGCGTTACCACCCCGGTCTTAGCACCGCGGAATTATTGGCACCCGGCCAAATCGACAAATCGCTTGTTAAATCGAGCATTGAATTAGGGAAATTCCCACTGGCCTGCGCAGCGGCACGCGACGAGTCTCGATGCTCCGGAAGGTGTCGAGCTTTACTTTACTCCAGCTACGACCGTAGCTGGAGAGCGAACAGACCTTTTTAGAAAATTTCAAAATCATATAGGTAAAATCTAAACGAATGTTTCAATTACTGGGCAAATTGTAACAAGTATGTAACAAGTAAAAATTCAAGCCGATTGATAAGGCTGCTTTGCTTCCTCATAGAGGAATATTTGTTATGGTGAAAAAAAAATGTTTCGAGATTTTAATGAAAACGTGTTCAGAATGTTCCAAAACATCGAAAAATCACATTTAGAAAAAATGTCCGGAT
>JAPYZC010004436.1:0-10331 GCA_030522665.1 Ichneumoninae sp. A BG-2022a
ACTCTGAAATGTAGAAAACTCTGAAACGTAGAAAACTTTGAAACGTAGAAAACTTTGAAACGTAGAAAACTTTGAAACGTAGAAAACTTTGAAACGTAGCAAACTTTGAAACGTAGAAAACTTTGAAACGTAGCGACTCTGAAACATAGCAACTCTGAAACATAACATCTCTACTGGAATAGTTGCGCCCGAGAAAATCTGTGCGAGTCGTGTTTCATTTTCATTTAGGTAAAGTTGTTATGCGGTAGACATTTTGGGAAGCGTTTTAATACGGGACATTCACATCTCCACAACTAAAAACTCTACCCATAAATCTCTACCACATTATGAAAAAAAAAATTACCAGAGCGAACCAGTTTCCAATAAATCAGTTCCAACATGCACGGTTAACCCGTTCCCGATAACTGGAATCCCAACGAAAACGGATTCCCATTAGCTGGGAACCCAAAACAAAAGAGACGGGCAAAAAAACCAAACCGAAAAAAGAGCGACGCGAAAGAAAAATAAGCGCAAAAAGACCGAACGCAAAACAAAAGAGATGGGCAAAAAAAACCAAACCCAAAAAGGCTTTTTGTTGGGAATCCGTTTTTGTTGGGTTCCCAGTTAATCCGACCACGGTTAATCGGGTTTCTACTGTAATCATTCGATTCCATTTGCATTTCTCACTGATAACAATGTAAAATAGAAAACAACTTTTTGGTTCGTTATCGAGTTGAACATTACCACCTTAGCAAGGTCTCCGCTTCTCATAAATTCTCGACGAACTTGAAATTATATTGAAATGTACGCGTAAAATCGATAATCAATCGTCTTAACAGAGGATGAAAAACAAACAAAACGTTTTGTCGCAGCTGTTTTCCGGTCTGAACTTGAAGGCCTTGGAAAAAGTGTACGTCGTCCCAGGCGACATTACAGTGGACGGCCTGGGCCTGTCTGACCACAACCGGGATCTTCTACTGTCGACCTGCACTCATGTTTTTCACTCGGCGGCCTCGATATCATTCGCCAATCAGCTCGAATCCGCCGTCAGGATAAATCTATTGGGGACACGATATCTTCTCCGTTTGGCGAAGAAAATGGCTAATATTAAGTCGATGGTTCACGTGTCGACCGCTTTCGCGAACTGCACGATAAACAGCGAGGAGCTTATCGAGGAACGGATTTATCCGTCGAGAATCGATCCTCGAACGTTTACAGACATGGTTCGTAAAAAATATTTGTACTCGACGCTAAGCGAAAAAAAATCTCATAACATCGTTTCTCTTCTTGCATTAATATGGCCCATGTTTATAAATAATTTTAGATTTCAATTTTATATACCGCAGCGTCAACAACGCGTTCGACTTCTCGTCGAAGTTTATCATATATCGCGTACTAAAATCGTCGACGTTTAGTTTATTCTGATTGAAATCAAATTACGTTAATAAAGTTACGTTGTCGTATAAATATAATAATACGTTATTAATATACAGTATATATATTAATTTAAGTATATATTATTATTAATATATACTTAATAATATATAATATATACGTCATTAATATAAGTACATATATTTATATAGTATATATAAATAATACGTTAATAAAGTACGAGAAAGTCCATTACTTGAAAAAAAGGCTTTGCGATATGCTGCGGTGGGAAACTGTTTAACATTCATGCTAATCACTTTCGCTTCCGGACGATGCAACGATAATTCTTCGGTTGTCGATTTGATTATATTCACAGGCGCGGGTGCAATTACGCAAGCAGAACTAATTTTTCTCTTCCGCGACTAATTTTTCTGCTCCATTCGGCTAATTTTATGGAAATAAAAAGTCGGTTGAAAATGAATTGGCCTTAAGCTATCTTGTCACGTCGATCGATGCAATCGAACGAGTTTCGATTTTTTTTTTTTAATATTGAGCAGGAAATTACAGACATTGCGTGGTTCGTCGTATGTTTAAAAAATTACAGCGCTGCGTGGGTAATGTATGGTTTCTATCCTGCACGAGTTACGTAAAAAAAGACTCTAGAAGTTAAATGAATTAATGCACTGAATGAAGTTACGCAAAGATTGAATACACCAGACGTCCTTAAACAAAAAGAACAACAAAAAGATCGCTATTATTCGTTATCCGTATCTTCCCATCAACTCTGTATTGTTCGCAATCAGATCGAAACCATGTCTTCCGAAGAGATGGAGAGAAGGACCAACGAATTCTTGGGAGATCACCCGAACACATACACGTTCACGAAGCAGATGGCTGAAAATTTGTTGGTCGCGGAGAGAGGAGAGTTGCCATTGTCGATCGTCCGACCCAGCATTGTTCTGAACTCGTTGGAGCAGCCCATGAGTGGATGGGTCGACAATGTGAACAGCGGTGCGTGTGCACTCATAGCTGGCTTCGGAAAGGGTATTTTCCGCACGTTAGTATTGCCATACCATCCCTCATACCGTTGTCCGCCCTTCTCAACAACGTAACGCAGGAATTAACATATTTTTTCATGTTTTCCAATTAGTATCCAAGCGGAGCCCGAAGGTCGAGTGGACATAATTCCCGTGGATATGGTCGTATCGACGATCTTGGCCTCATCGATATGCGCAACGAGAAATCCGGACAAGGTCCACGTCTTTCACTGCACCTCGAGCACGTCGAATTCGACGAACTGGTCGCAGTACTGCGACCAGCTCGTCAAATCTTGCAGGTCCAATCCATGCGAAGATGTCGCATGGTATCCTGGAGCCCGAGTTCGAAGCAGTTGGCTCAGGAACGCCATCGCTCTCTACGTGTTTCAAGTACTGCCGGCTCACGTGTTGAATATCTTTTGGCAATTGAAACGACCCAGACAGAGACATCCGTAAGTTAGCCACGAAGAGCCTTTTTGGCGTTTGCGTTTTATGTGAGAACACTTCGGGAGGACCATTTGAGGTCTTCTCGAAAATCATTAAGGTCAAAGTGCGGGGAGACTTTGGTTCAGTTGGACTTGGAATATGCAGGGTCTAGGAAAACTTACAGGGCCTAGATGGAAGGACTTCGATTCGGGTAGTTTGAAACAGTTAGGTGGCTTAGACCTGGGTGTAGATTATCAACATACAATCTCGGCAAGTACACGAATTTGTACTGACCACCTTTTCAAGGAATATTCAGGGCCTAGGAAGGAATATTGGGAGGACCGCGTGGGCTTGGGCTTCGACCCACATGACCCCGTGGTGGTAATTTTTGTTACCATTGAATCTGAATGATGTATCGAATGGTGCGTCAATGGTAACCATTCGTTCTCGTCGATTAACACTTTTAGTCGTTATTATACGTCCTTTGACCATTGGTGTATTGTAACCATTCGAAGCGTAACCATTCGTGAATCGTAACCACTCGAGACATTACCATTAAACAATTGTAACTATTGAGAACGTAACTATTAAGCAATTTTAATCGTTTGGAGTATTACCGTTGACCAATCGTTATTTATTAGAACACTACAATTGATGAATAGGAACTATTTGGAGCCTTACCCTTGACTAATTGCAACTATTCGGGGCACAAGGATTGATCAATATTTGCTATTTCGATCGTTACTTTCAACAAATTGAATACTTAATTTTTAATAAACGAGATAATTTCTATTTATGTTCCTCGGCTCTCAGGTCCCAAGTTGTAGTACTCTTTTCTAGCGGCTCTAAATTCCGGAGTAAAATATACTCGGATCAATGTAAATAGTTAAACTCTCTTTAAGTATTTACCTGCTTGTCCCGACCCTTGTCGATATCTTTATGTATTTGGAGAGCACTGGTTTAGGTTACAGCAATCATTGCATTTCTGAAAACACTAAACAGAATCTGATATCTCTAGTGAACGTTTCTTATGAACATCAAAACAATTTTTGCACTGACCAAAGAACTCTTCAGAGATTTCTTCGATTTTCCTGGTATTGCCGACGATTAGAAATACCCACGAATAAAATTGACTATGTATTACCATACGTTAGTGGCGACGCACTCATTAAAATACCAAATCAACTTTTATGTCATCCATGACAGAAAAATACAAAATTGATCGGCAGCGCAGAAAGACTCTAATGGATTAATAAAATCGGCATTATTTGTTTTTCATATATTTTGCTTTAAAATAATAATCAATGGTGGCAATAAAAAAATGGTCCGATTACCATCGGGCAATTGAATGGCTACCATTGAGAAATTGAACGATTGTCCGAATGGTGCGCCAATTTACCATTGGGCATATTCCAATCGTTATCCCAGTGGTTTTTTCTTAATGGTCCATTTTCATGAAGGTAGACGGTTGCGGGTCCAAAAGTCATGCGTTTGTGTAATTCCCATCCGATTCTGTAACTATACAAAAGATCGTTTCACACACAATCTTGGCAAGCACATGAATTTCTACTCACCACCTATTCAGGAAATATTCGGAGCGTAGAAATACGCTCCGAATACGGGGAGACTTCAATGCTGGTGGACTTGGGACAGTTAGATCACCTAGACCTGGGAGTAGATTCTCGGTGGAAAAAAATCATAGCCTGGAGGAGGGCCGTACGTTTATGCAATTCCCATCCGATCCTAAAACTACAAAAGATCTTTTAATATACAAACATTTCCAAGTCCGCGAATTTATACTCACCTGTTTCCGCAACGCAAATGTCCCCGACTGAGCGCAAAACAATCTGACCCTGAAGTTCTTCATCTCTCGACTTTCAGCTGCCAGTATGAATTTAGTGGGTATTGTTTGCCATCTCAAAACTGTCGATGAAAAACATCGGCGAGTTATACGAAGAGGTGTTTAGTAATGGCTCACGCTATCTTTTTTCTTCCTTTGAAGATCACCGACGGGATCTACGGTTTCCGTTCGAACGAAACGACTCCTTACAGACTTATAAAAAAAAAATGCTGGCGTTTGAATTTCATGGACGCAACGAGCGAACATGCCGGGTCGTCTATCTATTAACATCTTCGAGCTCTCTTTTCTATATATCTATCTTTCAGATTACTCAACATCCAGCTCAAATACGCGAAAGGCGGTACCTACACGTCCTACTTCTCGACTCGTCAATGGACCTTCTCGCGTCTCAACGCATCCGCGCTTTCCAATGCCCTCTCGGCGAGCGAGAGGAACGCTCATCCGATGGATCCGGACGTCATCGAGTGGGATCGCTACTTCGAGATCTGCATACTCGGCATGCGACAGTACTTCCACAAGGAGCCAGCTACGACGACCGACCGAGCGATGCGCCAAATGAAACGGTAACGTTAAACTCGCAGCTGTCGGAGTCAGGTCGATTATCTCTAGAGAATAGAGGAGAGCGGGGCAAAACGGGATAATGAGACAAAACCCAATTTTCCAATAACTTTTGGATGGTCGCGATGGTGGTCCGTGGGGCAAAACGCGGTTGCAAATCCGGATGGATAGTTGGGACAAAATAGGGCATCCAAAAATTATTGTAAAATTCAGTTTAGTCCTCACTATCCCGTTTTGCCCCACTGTCCCATTTTGCCTCGCTCTCCCCTAGAGAGGGGCAAAATGGGACAGTGGGGCAAAATGGGACAGTGAGGACAAAACTCAATTTTCCAATAATTCTTGGATGCGCCACTTTGACCCAACGATACATCCGGAATTTCAAACCCGTTTTTGCCCACTGACGACCATTGCCACCATTCAAAAGTTATTGGAAAGTTGCGTTTTGTCTCATAATCCCGTTTTAATCCGCTGTGCCATTTTGCCCCGCTCTCCCCTAGCTCTCTTTCCTCGAAGAGGCAGAAGCTTCTCCGAGATATTGTCTCGAACCCTGACTCGGTCGGTAACGAAAACCGCAATCCATTATTTTCGAGGGTGCCGGACTCTTCTGTGGAGAACCTTGAAGGAAAGTTCATTACAGTTTTTAATACCGATCGCGGTATTTCACGCGCAAAATCGCACAATCGCAAAATGTTCACGATCGTTAGAAGTACCACCTGCACCATCTGTCAGTGACCGATGATAAGTCCATTCTCGATTTTTCTCTATTTCAAACAACCAGAGACGTGTCTCACAACAAGGAGATTATCGCGCGGTCTTGGCACAGCAAATTAATTCCACACGCACGCTACAGATGACACTACGAGAGCCGACGGAGCTGATCATTTTACCGACAGTGGTGGAGGCGCGGCTGGTGAATGACCGCCATATAGTGCGAGCTCCTGAAAATAGCACAGTTTTTTTTTGTTTCTGCGCTATATTTCTTAACGATTAAAAGTACCTCAGCCTTACGGGTTCGGCTGTTACCGATCTCGGGCAAGCATCCTAATTGAATATAGGAGAGAGCGGGGCAAAACAAAATTTTTCAATCATTTTTGGATCGGACAAGGTGGCAAAACTGGGCAGAAAAGCCTGATGTATTCGATAGGGCGAATTCGGACATCCAAAATTGTTGGAAAATGACGTTTTGGCCACAAACCCCGTTTTGCCCCGTTGCCCATTTTGCCCCGCTCTACCCTATAAGGGCAGGTTAGGGTGTACCTTGAAGGAATACGTCACAGATCACCGTTTCTTAATGGTGGGGGAGGGGGGGGGGGCGTAGTGGGGGGCATGTTGCTAGCAATGGTTGAGGCCTGGATATCTATTCATAGGGTAAAAGTGGTGAATATGGCCCGCCTCGATTAACACGTAAATCATTGATATATGGACCGGTCCATATTCCCCACTTTTCCCCTACACAAGTTCGAAGCTCCTTCAACTCGTAATAAATTCCGAGTAATGTGACGATATTGTGACGGCACGGCGTTTTGATACTAGAACCTGCTGACACAGTTCCAGCTCACTGTGAAGCTTCACGTCAAGATTTTGGAGCTCCATGGCAAGCTGGAACTGTGCTTTCGGTATTACAATACTGTGCCGTAACAATATCCTCACATGCGGATGTACATGTCTGTATTGTGTCAGCACGACGTCCGGTTCCGTGCTATCACCTAGTCGATCCCGTGCCGTCAATTGTCTATCTGAGTATCTTCGAAAATCTGTGGACACAGCTGAATTTTATTTTTTTAATGCGTCCCTAATAATGTTGTAAAGTTGTTTTAGCAAAAAAATTCTAATACAGTAGTCTGGAAATATGTATTTTTTAAGAAAAAAAATGTTGTCTTTACCTACTTCTTTTTCAGCTTTTGAAGAGAATTAGGTAAATAAAATGTTTCGTTCGCTCGTCGATTGAGATATTTTATACTTTTTGACCATTCCACAAATTGTCGACTCCCTTTACCAGAAACGACAAATCGACGATTTTTTTAATTTAACTTTTGTTACAACTAAGATATGTTTTCAAATGAAATATTCGGTAATTTTTCCGCGGTGGGTTTTCACCTTCTTCAACATTTTGTAACTATTAGCTATAATTGTCGAAAACTTTTTTTTAACCCTTGGTAGCGACCTCTAAAAATACTTCGACTTCACAGGGATTTCGCAGTTTTTTCTTATACGTTATACTTCAACAGCGCAGGGTGGCTTCAAGGAAATCTCGAATTTTTCATTTTTACTTTAAATCTAGATGTTCCGAAGCTTTTAATTTTTTAAACAACCGGTAGCGACCTTTAAAAATGCATTCATTTCGGAGACTCTTCGAACATCGCGTTTTTATTTTATACCTCACGATAATAAAGCGTGGCTCCCAGGACATTCAAAAGTGTTCAATTTAAGTGTTCACTTATAAAGATACATATCTTTATAAGTGAACTATGTTTCATAAAAAAAAAATAGTTCGCGGTCACTACTTGGATGGGTGACCGCTTAGCCGTGCACTAACTGCCCAGTTATCCAAAAAGACATCTGGTATGAAAAAGTAATTTCAATGGGTTACATATTTGTCGGTCCGGATAGCTAATAATTACCATCCGGACAGACATATGTAATCCATTTAGATGACTTTTACATACCATAAGAATTTTTTGCTACCTGTATGGCGCAATGGAACCGTTGACCGGGGAGTCGAATTCTGAGGATTGGCGTTCATACTCGAAGTATCAAATGTATGAAATGAATAACAAGTCCCAGTTGGAAAAACCGGCGCGAGTTTTCTATAGTTTTCCTGTGCCCTTGTGCAAATGCGCTGCGTAACAGCGGCTGCAGTCGCGACCTTTACAAGCGAGGAATTAGAAAAAATGCGTTGCTTATTAAAGTAAAGCTTTTTACAAAAGAGGAATTACAAGGAAAAAAACTGTTCATTCCTCCGTCCTTGGATAGCTGTCAGGTGTCTGCAGAATTATTACTAAATGCTCGCGTACGATTTTTAATTCCGCAGGTTGAAGCTAGTCGCGGATGTGACACCGTTTCTTGCTTTCATCGTGTTCTGGTATCTCATGATGCTCCTACTACCTGGATCTCCGTCCGCTATCGCCGCCGCTCTACTCGCAGGATTTCTCTTATTATTTCTCATGTGGCTCTGAAAAAAAATAATCTCGATCTTTTACGACGTATTTGAAAATTTGTGTAGTTTAAAAAAAAATACATACCTTAGTGTGTAATTTAAGTTCATTACATTCTTCGCTTCACTGGGTTTAATGATTATCTTCCACCGTCGCAACATTCCCTACATTGTACTGACCGACAGTACGTCGTGTACTGGAGATGCAGTTAAAATTGTCTGCAGCAGAGAAAGCTTGGGCCGATGCATTGGGAAACTTCATTGCGGAAGACTCGGCGCTGAAAGACATTGCAGTTATTTTTTTAACACCTGTTCATGAGAATAATACTTTGACTATAAAGTAGGAGCGCGATTATAAGAATCAATTGGGGTCGAGCCTAGTTAGCAATGGAAATTTGAAGACGGGAGGTAACATACTTACGTAAGATATCAAAAAATAATCTAACTAAAAAATTCCCAATCATTTTTCCAACGTAAGAACATTGGCGCTTCCGTCCACAGCTGGAAGTACTGTTCGTCGAAGCCACCACGACTATGAAACTCTTATTTAATCACGAATAATTTTTTACATGCACGCATGTAAATATCTCTGAGCGTCACCAAGAATTAATTGAGTTAGTTACGTCGCTTCGAGCTCATTTCGCATAAGTTCGAGAAAAATAAGAGAAAATTTGGCTGAAGGACTTAGGTCGATAGCCAATTGGCAATATATTTGTACTCTCATGACAAATTACACTATGTAAATGCTGTGTACCAAAAACGGTTCCATCTGGAATATTGTCAATAAATCCACTACTACTACTACTAAGAGAAAATTGGAAATACTTCTCGAGGAATTTAAAATCTGAAAAAATGCATGCACACTAAAGGCACTGAAAAGATTTATTTTGCATATTAATAATTCCAAAATGTTAACAAATTATTCAAAAAAATTAATTGTTTAACAAATTATCCGGAAACGAAACCTTTTTTTACATGAAAATGATCCGTTAATTTTTCCGAATATGTATGAATTTTTTCAGATTTTTCGATTAGCTTTGATTTTTTTTCTTTGTATCAGAGACCGATACAAAGTAAGACTCAAAGAGATTAACGGCCTGCACGCTTGGATAAGGTGTCACGTGAGGATCACGCCACTCGCGAACCAACTTTGTGTGCACGTTACATTTGTGTGCTAAGACTTTGCTCTGACTCGCAAAGGCTGAGTATAAATCACTGAGAAGTAAACGCAAATCTCAATAGTCCAAAGATCGTCGAAGATAGGAACGAAGAATCGTCGACTACGAAACTGAATGTATTGTCTACTAGGACGTGAGTGGCCAAGGTCCACAACGTTGGGACGCGCGAGCTAGGCTAAGAAAACGCATATTGTATACTAGAATGTGAGTGGCACGGCTCCCCAAAGTTGGGACGAGCCAACTCGTCTAAAAAATAAATAAATATAAATATAAATAAATAAATATAATATAAATATATTGTAAATATATACTAGTATGTCAGTAGCACAGGTCCTCAAATATTCAAAGTTGGGAGAGCCAAATGGGTTAAAAAATATATTGTATATTAGGCTCTGAGTGGCACAAGTCCCCAAAGTTAGGACGAATTAACTAGGTTAAGAGAAAAAATGTATTGTCTATTAAGGGTGTAAGTGGCACAGGTCCCCAATGGTGGGATGGATCATCTAAGTTAGAAAAAATATATATATCGTCTACTAGGATGTGAGTGGCACAGGTCCCCAAAGTTAGCACAAACTAGCCAGGGCAAGAGAAAAAATGTATTGTCTATTATGGGTGTAAGTGGCGCAAGTTTCCAAAGCTAAGGCTAAGAAAACCGAAGTATTGTATATTAGAATGTGAGTGGCACAGGTCCCCAAAGTTAGCACAAACTAGCCAGGTCAAGAGAAAAAATGTATTGTCTACTATGGGTGTAAGTGGCGCAAGTT
>JAPYZC010004437.1:0-11363 GCA_030522665.1 Ichneumoninae sp. A BG-2022a
TATTTGGCTATTTGGCTATTTGGCTATTTGGCTATTTGGCTATTTGGCTATTTGGCTATTTGGCTATTTGGCTATTTGGCTATTTGGCTATTTGGCTATCGGCTATCGGCTATCGGCCATCGGCTATCGGCTATCGGCTATTGGATCGATAGACTACTGACATGCCTTTTTTTTCTCAGGGCGACTTCGAGCCACAGTATATCGAGGGTGAAGTAACGGGCGCGAGATTCGGCTCCATGGTAACTTGCCTGGGAGATCTCGACTACGACGGCTACGGAGACATAGCGGTTGGGGCTCCTTACGAGAACGATCACGGTGCGGTTTACATCTACAATGGAAACAAGAACGGTCTGTCGAAGCGTTACAGTCAAAGAATAGCCGGTGAGACTGTGTCGGGAAATATTCGTGGTTTTGGCGCAGCCATATCGGAGCCTCGGGACGTAGACGGGAACGGTTACGCCGATGTGGCGATCGGAGCTTACGGCTCCGGTCACGTGGCCCTCTTGCGTTCCCGGTCCGTGGTCACGATGAGAGTGAGCGCCTCCTATGTCGGTACCAAAGAGCTGCAGAGCAATTCGACCTTCTTCACCGTAAACATCTGCTCGTCTTACGACGGGTTTAAAGTTCCCGAAAAATTGAGTAAGTATTCCGGACGAGTCGATCCTTCGATACGGAACGAGATTTCGATGACTCGTGTACGTTGCAGGTGTCGAGAGAATCCTCAAAGTCGACGCCCTCCAGGGAAGAGCTTTCTACGGTAACGACAGGAGGCTCGATGGAACTTATCGTCTTCCGGACACTCTGCGCCGTGGAAAAGACACCTGCGACGAGATGAGGATCAACCTCGTGGTAAGATCGATCGTCGATGAAAGACAGATTACTGTACGCATGTTATCGAGAAACATTTTTCGTTCTCGGTGGACGTTGCTTGTATAAAAAAATTAAAATTATATAATTAAATAAATAATAATAATAATAAATAAAACCGAAGTAACCGCAGTCATTTATAAGAAATTAATTATTAATTATTAATTATTAATTATTAATTATTAATTATTAATTATTAATTATTAATTATTAATTATTAATTATTAATTATTAATTATTAATTATAATTATTAATTATTAATTACTTTTATTTATTACTTCGGTATTTTTCATATATCGTTACATTCGTAATATATATCTATATATGTATATTTTTTTTTCAGCCGGGAATACAAAACGTCATCGATCCTATAGAAATCAGCGTTTCTCTGACTCTGGCCGATCGTTCCGGCAGCGATAAATCTTGTTCCTTGTGTCCGGTTATCAACAGAGGCCTGTCGAAGATCGAGGATTCCATGACGCTTCCGTTCGCCGTTGACTGCGGTCCCGACAAGATTTGCACGTCTCTCCTCGATCTCGCCATCTCCGGCGATCTTGAGGACGGCAATCGTTACACGCTGGGATCGAAACCGACCGTGAGACTCGCCGTCGAGGTTGGCAATCGTGGCGAACCCGCTTACAAGGCTGAGACTCGTATACTCGTTCCGTCACCGATATCGTTGGGAAGCGTGCCGCGAGAGTGCGCGGAGAATCACCGGCCGGACGGAATCCTCGAGGTCATCTGCGAGCTTGGAAATCCTCTGAGAAATCGGGGAATCTTGATTCTCGAGCTGGACATGAGCGGAGTGCGCAGCGACACCGAACAGGTCGTTTTATCGGCGAGTGTGTCCACTCAGAGCGTTAACTTGAACTCGGCGAAAGATACACGAAATCTGACGATCTATTTCGACATCGACGCGGACATTGCCATCGCTGGGTGAGATTAATCGTTAATCACATATCGTATATCCACATCGTACATCGCTACATCCCCTAGCAAGTTGATGGACCGCAAACGGACCGAAAAACGGACACGCACGTTGGGGAACAAAACGGACCGTAAAAAACGACAAAACGGACTGTACATTTTTTGTTGGCATTTGGTCTTTTTTCTGCTCCGGAAACCGAAAACGGACCGAACGTTTTTTTCGAGAAATTTGCTTTGGTCCGTTTTCGGTTTCCGGAACAGAAAAAGGACCAAGATCGTATTTTTATTCTGTCCTTTCATTGAAAACAGAATTAAAAGCAAAACAACAACAAAAGATTAAAAACTTAGCCAAACATTTTTATAAAAAACGTTCGGTCGTTCCTCGGTTTCCGCAAACGAAAAAGGACCAATCCAAACGTACGGTCCGTTTTACCGTTTTCGTGGTCCGTTTCGTTCCCCAACGGGTGTGTCCGTTTTTCGGTCCGCTTTTTGGTTTTAACCCTAAATCGTACATGCCGTAAATCGTACATCCCGTAAATCCCGTAAATTTGTTATAATTATTTTCGGTTTCTCTATATTTTACATTCGTCATTTTTTGAATATTATATTATATTATATTATTATTGGCGTTTATCATAATTATTGGTATTACTATTTTTCTTATTTTCATTTTGTTATAATTCTTTTCGGTTTTTCTTTTTTTTTTACTGCATTTTATATTTTTTCTGGTGTATGTGCCTAGATGACCTCTGGTCCTACTGTACGCATAAGTTACTATTACTTACTTACATCGTGTACATCGCGTGTCGCGTGTCATGTATCATATCATGTTAGTAGGATCAATCTTTTTTGTTCGTTAATAAGTTGGTTTCGTTTTTTTATTTATATAGAAAATCACAAGAAGATCTTTACTCCTATTTCAACAAGGAGGACGAAAAGCGGTTGGAGACTATAAGATTTCAGCACATCTACGAGGTGCAAAAATTCGGCAAGAGTCCGATCGAGGATTCGATCCTCACGGTGCTGGTGCCGACGCACTGGAGGGACGAGGGCGACGGCAGCGTTATCGAGATCGCCCGTGTAAACCAAACTTTCGGTCTCATGGAGGGCAAAAGATTTGACTGCACCTATTCGAGCCGAACGATCGGCGATGAAGTCGTCGATGAAATTATCTCCGCGGATTCGTTGACCGTGAAAAAAGATTCGAGTACCGGACGACCGAGCATCCCGAGGAAGGGAAATCATACGTTCGAACGATTCAGCATAGAGGAAAATCCCACGATGAGCGTGCCGCCAGAAAACAGAACGCTGTATCTCAATTGCACGAATCCGACGGTGGAGTGCACGCGGATATCTTGCAAATTGGGAACATTCGCGAGTTCCCTGACCGTTGCCAAACTCACCGTCACGCTCGACATGCAACTGAGGAATTTTCGAGGTGAGCAGAACTCAGGCCTGATGTCGTAATTTGATGACTCTGAAGATATCTGCGTGACATCGAATTTCATCTTTGGCAAGTCTCTGTCACGGCTTTAGGAAGAAAAGAAAAATTGTTCATTTGTAGAATTTTATTCTCCAGGTGAACTTCATCGAGCAAAGTTTTTGCGATGCTAAATACAGCCGTTATAACTTGATGAAATTCGGTCTCATGCAGATATCTTCGGGGTCATGTAATTTGTAGTTCTTCAGCCATGGTGACCAGCGGTCCTTGAAGTCCTTGAAGTCCTGGAACTGTCCTTGAATTTTGCCAGTCCTTGAAGTCCTGGAACTGTCCTCGAATTTTGCCAGTCCTTGAAGTCCTGGAACTGTCCTTGACTTTTGCCAGTCCTTGAAGTCCTGGAACTGTCCTTGACTTTTGCCAGTCCTTGAAGTCCTGGAACTGTCCTCGAATTTTGCCAGTCCTTGAAATCCTGGAACTGTCCTCGAATTTTGCCAGTCCTTGAAGTCCTGGAACTGTCCTTGAATTTTGCCAGTCCTTGAAATCCTGGAACTGTCCTTGACTTTTGCCAGTCCTTGAAGTCCTGGAACTGTCCTTGAATTTTGCCAGTCCTTGAAAAAGCCCTGGAATGCCCTTGAATTTCACCTGATGTCCTTGAATTTTTTATTTGCCAGCACATTTGAGCTTGCTTCAAAATGTATATTACTAGCGACCATCCTAGAAAAATGTGTGTCTCAGTTTCGCTGAGATATATTTGTGCATACTGAGTTGTTCTTTTTTTTGAACCGATGTCGACGTGAACGAAAGCGGTTGTTGACCTAAATGTTATTTCGAACGTCGAACGTGATAAGCAAACCTTTATTTTTTTTATAATCACCCAATACAACCTGGAAATGTCCTGGAAATTGTCCTTGAATTTTGTATGGACTTTTTACTGGACACTAGGGACAATAACGCGCGCTATCGCGCGCGAGCGGAAATTTGTTAGCGCGGCAGCGCTCCGTTTGCCCAAGATATCTAAATTAGTAGTTTGATAAGGAAACTCCAATCATCTGTCCATAGATCTACTGAACTTGCGATTTCAACAGTCACCCATCCAACTATTGACCTCTCGATTTGAACGCTCACCCATCGATCTACTGAAATTTCGAATTGATCAGTCACCCATCCAACTACCAAACTCTCGGTTTTTACGGTCATCCAACCATCTACTGAACTCTCGGATTGAATCATCACCTATCCATCTATTGATATCTCGATTTAAACATTCACCCAAGCAACTACTGAACTCTCGATTTGTACGGTCACCCATCTGACTACTAAAGTCTCAGTTTGCAGTTGCAGTTTGAACGGTCACCCATCCATGTATTTAAATCTCGAATTGAAAGGCCACCTATTTGAACTCCCGATTTGAACATTCTACTATTCATCTATTGAACTCTCGTACTGGACACCATGTCAGCGATTAGTGCGTAAATTTATGCAATTTTTTTATTTGACGCAGATGAAACTATGGAGGCCAAAGATATAATATTTTTCGTCTCGAACGGCAGCATGGCTATCGTGCAGCCGAGGGGATTCGTTCAGCGTGCAGGGAATAAACCGGACAGCACGCTGGTAGGAACGACTTTCGTCGGCTCACCGGTCGCGAGTCGCATAGCTATCTGGATAATTGTGCTGTCCGTTCTTCTCGGGATACTCTTGCTGGTGCTGATTACTCTGGGGCTCGTGAAATTCGGTTTCTTCCACAGAAAAAAGAGGGAAGAACTCGAAGCGTTGAAAGCTCAAAGTGATGTGAGTTAATGCGGATGACGTCCTCGATGCCATAATCATTTGAAAGTTATGCAAGTTCCTCAACGAAGTAAATCTTCTTCCGTTCCAGGCTAACCACGGTTTCGTGATAGAAACCAGCTCGTCGAGGGAATGTTTGGATCAGGATTAAGGATCAAAGAAAACCTCGACTTTGTGTCAAAGCATCCAGTGTGATTGGCTCTTTGCATTTGTAATATATTTCTTCGTTCCTTTTTTGAGACCTGATAATTATATGATATACGAAGTAGATCTAATTTTTTTTACCAATAAACTAGAAACTGTAAGAAGAACAAACCTAGAGGTTTCTCACTATTCCTTAAAGCCACATAAATGTTAAAAAAAAATTCAATTGAGTCGGTTTTCATTAAAAATATATTTCAGGAGTCGCCTGCGAGGTAACTCTTTAACGGCTCTTAGTTGTGTGTCTTGAGTTTTTTTTTTAATCTATTATAGACATTCGGAAGGAAGCTCATCGGAAGTTGAATAAATAATATAGAGGTGATGGACCGAGGGATTTCAGAGGCTCTCGTGCGAATGTTCGGTCCCAACGTTCGGCGAATATTCGGTCAAGTACTGCCCTAGCAAGTTGACGGACGGCTGCTTTTAGAGAAAAAACTAAAAAACGGACCGAAAAACGGACCCGTCCGTTGAGGAACGAAACGGACCACAAAAACGATATAATGGACCGTACGTTTGGATTGGTCCTTTTTCGGTTGCGGAAACCGAGGAAGGACCGAACGTTTTCTATCAAAATTGTTGGCAAAGTTTTTAAATGTTTTTTTGTTGTTTAGCTTTAATTCTGTTTTCAATGAAAGGACAGAATAAAAATACTATCTTGGTCCTTTTTCGGTTGCGGGAACCGAAAACGGACGAAAGCAAATTTGTCGAAAAAATAACGTTCGGTCCGTTTTCGGTTTCCGCAACAGAAAAAAACACCAAATACCAACAAAAATGTACAGTCCGTTTTGTCGTTTTTACGGTCCGTTTTGTTCCCCAATGCACGTGTCCGTTTGTCGGTACGTTTGCGGTCCATCAACTTGCTAGGGTGGCTCGCCTATGGTTGGTTTGATCATTTGTGGCCAATGTTGGGCCATATTTGCAATTGGTCGTTTTGACAATTCGCGGATAATGCTCGGTTGTGCGTGAACTTACCAACCATCGGCTTGCTGATTTTACGCCAAAGTTCAGCCGAATATCGGTTAGCCAATCGTTGATCTGTTGATGCGTGAACTCACGAGTCATTGGTCGGCACAATTGTCGGTTTGCCGATGTGACGCCATCATTGGGCCATCAATCAGCGGCTCTCGCCGCTAGATGGCACCAACCCAAGTTATTTCTCGCAAGCGAAAGTGTACCCGAACATCTATATAAGAGCTTTCGAAATGATACGTTCTTTTACTATATGGGTTTTTTCTTTTCATATGTTTTTTTTTCAAGTTTGAACTCACAAATATCGAAACCAACTGATAAAACAGCTCCAGTTAAGTAAAATTTAAGCACAAGATACACAAACTTGCTAGTTAATTTCGACATAGAATAGGTATAGTATAAAAAATAAGGCCAAAAAGAAAATGTTATGATAAATAACTATCTTCTGTAATCGTTTCTAATAAAACACATGATTTTTTCAAACACAAAAAAACGTTCATTAACTCTCGCAAAGGATAGGTATTATTTTTGGAATCCGTACTCGGTAGTAAATAAATGCTTAGGCCATACATTGACCGAGTGTGCAGGCAATGCTTAGGCAATACATTGACATTGTTCTCGCAAGAGAAAATGTATCAAATACAATCTCTTGCAATGTTGGCAAAATCGATGCCCAGCTTCGCCCAACCATTGACCCGATCACCCTGCATGGGAAGTGTGGTTTTTTGCTTAGGCCTGTTGTTCGGGACGTTCATCTCCAGATTAAAATCTATACTTATGGAGGGTGTAAAGAATTTTTTTCAACAAATTCACCTCTACCGGACATTTTCAGAGTTTTCTATATACGAATTAAAAAATCAATGTCTTTTGTGTTTAATACAAAAAATGAAAAAAAGTTAAGCTCCCATCCTGTAGAACTGTATATTTTGAAGGATAAAAAAAATATATATTTTTCTTTTAATCTATTTTAATTTAATATATCCGGTAAATCTCCGGATATATACATTGCCGGTTTCCAAATTCCATAGTCCATAGCGAGGGGACGAAAAGCCCGAGCCACAAGAACGTGCTAACAATTAATGTACGAGGGACCTAATTATATAAGATAATTCTTGTGTGACTCATTGGCCAATGGACTAAGCGCATTGTTCAGTGCAGTTGTTCAATAAACTCAATCTTCTTCCGTTCAAGGCGAAACAGGGCTTCGTGCTGCAAACTGCCTCGTCGACGGAGACTTTGGATCAGGATTAAAGACCAAGGAAAGCCTCGACTTTACGTCGACGCATCCAGTGTGATCAGATCTTCGTACGTGTAATGTATTTCTTCATTACTTCTCTGAGACTCAATCATGTTGGCCGTTTTTTCCCCGCAAAAAAATTCCCTGACTTTTCACTGACCAATTAAAATTTTTCCCTAGCCAAACTTCTAACAACTTCCAATAAAAGAAATTAATGATGCAAATAAAAATGCCTAATTATTGTATTAATATTTAATTCTATTTTTTTCTTTTCGAAATGTTCAATTTTTTTAAGGCTCCCTGTTATGTATTTCTTATTTATTTATACAAAGTTCGGCGACAATTTAATTTTTCCCGGACCAATTTTGAAATTACCTTTTTCCTGATTCCCTGACCAAGATTTTTTTCCCTGACTTTTCCCGTTTTTCCCTGACCGCGGCCACCATGTCGATGTCTGTACAATATAGGTAATACAGATAACTTTTTAATCAATAAATTCTACATTGGAACTGTACGGTTTTGTTTTACTGGTCTTGAAGGCCATGCAAAGTTTGTACGAACGATGAAGAAAATGTGTCACTTACGTGACTAGTGTGAACCGCTCCAACCTCCTCAATGTGAATGACAAAGTGTTCAAGAGGCCGAGAAGCCGAACAGAAAAATGCCCCAATCACAAAAAAAAAACAAGTTGCACTTTATTCTTCAATAAAGTCAATCTTCTTCCGTTCCGGGAAAAACACAATATCGTGCAGGAAAC
Source organism: Ichneumoninae sp. A BG-2022a (assembly GCA_030522665.1). Classification (NCBI taxonomy): domain Eukaryota; kingdom Metazoa; phylum Arthropoda; class Insecta; order Hymenoptera; family Ichneumonidae; species Ichneumoninae sp. A BG-2022a. The sequence goes on from JAPYZC010004437.1 coordinate 8,189, forward strand.
TACCTCGTTGAGGGAAGCTTTGGATCAGGACTAAAGACCAGAGAAAGCATCGACTTTGCATCGAAGCATCCCGTATAATTGGATCTTTATACTTGTATCTTTATACTTATCTGAGACTTGATAGTTGTACGACATATATAATATATATAACGTTTTTAACATAACATTCTTTTTATCAATAAACTCTATATCGAAACTGTCAAAAAACGACCCTAGAGGTTTTTTACTCCTCCTTAAGGCCACGCAAACGTTTATAAAAAATACAATTAAGTCTGTACAAAACAACGGGTTCTATGGGCGATCGACGGTTCTGTTTCAAAATATATTTCGGAGTCTCCTCCGAGGTATTCGTTAGCTGCGCTTATTTGCCTATGTATGCCGTGATTTTTTTGAAGAGCCTATCACAGAGCCGTGAGGAGGGAAGCTCAGCGTAAGCTGAATAAATAATATGGAGTTGATGGGCCGGGGGATTTTTGGAGGCTCTCGTGGAATCGATTCCGCAGTTGCCAAGTGCGCGACGACGATGTTTCGTGAACATCGCTGACAAATTTAAAACATCTCATATATACTATACTTATTGAATAATTGAAGCAACAAAGATGACCATAAAAATTTCTGCATCTTCAAAAATTAACTTTGGCAACTTGTAGCGCCTAAATTATCGGCTTGGGAAAAAAATCTGTAAGGACTTTTTTGTTCCTTTTTTGATTCTCTACCAACGCCTTTCCTCGGATTTTTTTTTAAATTAATTTTTGAGCTATTTTTTATAAATTTAGTATTTTGGCACGCTGCCACGGTTTAAATAATGAAATAAAAAAAATCTTTAGGACTTTTTTTTCTACGTTCAATTCTACACCAACGCATTTTTTCAAAAAAAAATTTGCTATTTTTTTTTAGCTAGTTTTTATTAATTTAGTATTTTGGCACGCTGTCACGGGTTAAATAATGAATTTAAAAAAAATCTTTAGGACTTTTTTTTCTACTTTCAATTCTACACGAACGCATTTATTTTAAAATTCATTATTTAACCCGTGACCGGGTGCCAAAATAGTAAATTCTTAAAAAGTAGCTAGATAAAATTGCAATTTTTTTTTGAAAAAATGCGTTGATGTAGAACTGAACGTAGAAAAAAAAGTCCTAAAGATTTCTTGATTGACTTCATTATTTAAACCATGGCAGCGTGCCAAAATATTAAATTTATAAAAAATAGCTCAAAAATTAATAAAAAAAAATCCGCGGAAAGGCGTTGGTAGAGAATCAAAAAAGGAACAAAAAACTCCTTACAGATTTTTTTCCCAAGCCGATGATTTAAGCGCTACAAGTTGCCAAAGTTAATTTTTGAAGATGCAGAAATTTTTATGGTTATGCAATAAAGTTGTGGGATTCGTTTCTTTTTCTCCGTTTCTTCGTCAAGAAGTTCAGTGTGCAGGGGGGGATGGAAGAGAGCGTTGATGTTCCATCTTAGGCGCTAACGTGCTACTCCTCGTCGTCGCTGAGACCCAGGCCTTTGGATATATCGGCAGCGGACAATTTTCCACCGCCCGGTTTCGGCGGACTCGCTGAACGCGGAGCTGGCTGGTAGGGCTGAGGCGGAGGATCGCTTCGACCGTAATTTCCGTAGCTCGGCGGTGGCGCCGATGAGTGACGATCGTCGTCGCCGTGCGACTTCTGTTCAAACGACACAAGACCTCTGATCGTACGAACAACATCGTTTTCTCGCCGGGCGGCGATTAACAAGAATTTAGTTCGAAGAAGCATTTCCCATAGCGCTAAGCAAAAAGCGAGAATAGGCGAGGAAGGGGCCTCACATGCGGTTATTGAAACTCTTACGATACTGTCAAATTTGTGCGTAGATGCATTTATTAAAAATTTTGTATATACCGAAAACATTATTAGATTGTTATAAAATCGATCAACAGACCCGTCCAGCGGAAGCACAAAGTACGTACAATAATGTCTAGTGGAAAAAGATTCACGTGTATAAAAATTCTCATAGTCACCGTAGAGTCGTGTAAATAAAAGAAAAACTTATGTAAATATGGAATATAAAATATACTGATAAAAAAATATTGTAAATTGAATGCACCGGGTTGGAAGTTTTTATGCAAAAACCGGTATATTAAATTTAATGTACAAATTGCAATGAAGAATTGATTGACTTTTACAGCGAAATTCTAGGAAATGATTAAAAGTAAAGAGTATTTCTAACGTTTTTAATGATATTCTACGATAATTTTTCATCACAATTGTACATGAATTTTAGTATACCAGTTCATTAAATTTCGTAGTAATTTTTTTTGTAACACATGCACAGAAAGTCTCGCTTTTCGAGTCTATAACGCATGGCGAAAGTAGTGGTTTTTAGTAAAGCGTGCGAGAAAAATACTGCGCATACGCAGATCACACTAGTTACTTGTTCGCACATTTTTTTAACAGTAGTGATTTTTTTCGGGCCCTTTCGCCATCCTACAGGCATAGAAAAGTGGGGGTTTTTTGGCATTTGTTACAAAAAAGTAGTACGCGATACTTTTACGGAATAACGTAAAACCGCTTTTCCGCACTAGTATCGCAGTTTTTACAGTATAATAAGTATCAAAGTGGAAAGTAATTACAGCAGCGATAGAATTGGTCGGATAGAAAGAAAATGCGAGGATTTTTTTCAAGCCTTGTACTTCTTCGCATTAATCTTTTTACTCACGTGCTTCGTCAAGCCGTCCAGAGCCGAGCTGAGAAGCGAGGAGCCGATCGAAGCTCCGAGACCGCTCAGGAGATCTCCCCCGCCGCCGGCGGGCTGCTGCTGCGAGCCGTAACCTCCCGATGGCTGGTAGCCTCCGGTAGGCTGATAACCGTAACCTCCGGGTTGCTGATGCCCACCGCTTCCTCCGAGAACTCCACCGAGTATAGATCCGAGAGCGCCACCGAGAGGGTCGTTCGGCGGTTGTTGAGGATAGCCCTGAGGATAACCCTGAGGTTGTTGGGATCCACCGCCACCTGAAAAAAGAAATCACAATTATTGTACGGAACAATGATTAAGGAGGTTGGAGCGAGTGCTGTTCATTCCGCCTAAATTCGAGATATTCGGGCAAGAATTGCAAACACTTCCCAATGTTATAAAAATCTGAAAAAATTCATACTTATTATAGGCATTGAAAAGACTAATTTTACATAATAATAA
>JAPYZC010004438.1:0-10327 GCA_030522665.1 Ichneumoninae sp. A BG-2022a
TACACGAAATTTGTGAATAAGAATTCAGAGGAGAAACGCGAGGTGTGCATAAAATTTCGTAGTGCATAGCGCAACGTATGAATACCATTTCAGAGCACGTAGTACGACGTGCCAATAATTTTACAAAGAGTACAGTGCGATATGTACACGCTGCGAGTGCCTTCAAAAATGTCACTGCGAGATATCTTCACGAAGTATGAGCGACAAAATTTCAAAACGATGTTTGAGAAACAAAACCTCAAAACGATGTTTGAGAAACAAAACCTCAAAACGAAGTTTAGGCAAGAAAACCTCAAAACGACGTTTGAAACACAAAACCTCAAAAGACGAGCCCCGAAGGGGCTCCAAGCCCCGAAGGGGCTCGTTTTAATATCTGGTATTTTTATTTTACAAGCAAAGTACATTAATGTTTAATTAATATGAGTAATGTCAGCAAATATCAAGTTCCAGTACATTAAATTTACAATTTATTTTTACAGTGTATTTTCTTCAATTATAGCTGTAGTATCCATAAACAGAGCAGTATGTAAAACATATCGAAGTTTTACATCGAACATCTGTGAGTTCGAGCCAGAGAGATCACTTTGTTGATAGACTGTATATGAGACGAACGAATTCCCTCGGAGCTCGCTCGACATCAAGAGTTCTCCGCTGTCAGCTGCCACGAAGTAAGGGAGTCTGTTAAATATTTAAAAGAAGGACGAGCACACGACTATCGCTTCAACCTGGAGCTGCTATGAGTGACGGCTACTTTTCCATCGCTGGCGAAATAATACTGTTAAATAAATAATACCCACGACTGGGCGATGGGTAAGAGAATAGAAGTATAGAGTATGGATAGATGGATCGTATAGTCTCGCTCCGTGTGAGGTATAAAAGCGAAGGTCGCGTATACGGGTGGAAGAGACCGCCCTCTTATTTCGCGTCACGAAGAAGAATCGACAGCCGTCAGTATTACTGATATGAAGTACCATCCCACAAGACACACACAATGCATGCCCCAAAGTTTTTTCTCGCTAAAGTTATTTATACTTTATAAAATAAGAATCTGTAAATCCGAGAAAAACTGGTTTGGATTTTTAGTGTTCAAATTTGTTTTAAAAAATCTATTTTCGTGCTTTTTAAAATTTTAGAAATTTTATTTTTTAATTTCACCGATAATGTATAGAGACAGAGATAGGTAGGATAGAGAGAAAATGAAAATATGACAGAGTAATTGAAAGTAAAGCGAGTATTGAAATGATAGAAGGAATGAGTTGGACCTTATACTGTTTCATCTAACAGTACTTTCCGCTGGAATGATTTTCGGCAAGCGAAATTCACAAAATTAGCGGGAACGATCCTCCTTCGGACCGCGGCACAAGACGTAGTAATTATTAAAAGGAAATCCTTACGTCGGATCAGAATGATCGCAAGAGCTCAAGAATTTAGTCTGGCTATCTCTCTTCGAATTCAAGACGTCCTTCACGAATTTTCATCGTACACGAAGAAAAGAATATGGGGACAATCTCTCGACTTGACACAGCAATCGAATAATATTCCGGTTATACGTAACTATGTTTTTACGTTGCGTGTGGTGTTATGTGCTAGACAAAAGATAGGGATTACACACGGAGAAACACAGTTTCCTGTTCTAACAAAAATAATTTTGCTGACAATTACCTCATTCCCGCAGCAAATTGATTAGTAAATGCTGCAAAAAAATCACTACGTAGAAGCAATTGGTTTTGCTATCACGACAAAACTTTCTTGTTATTGCGACGATTTAGTTTGCTATGAGAACAAATGACACCTACTGTAATTCGACGGCTGAGTAATGACTAATAATGGGATAGTTATAGATACGTACATACCTTTATTTGAAGATTAACTCACCGCGTTTAAATTTTATCATTTTATTACATTGAAAATAATGTCGATATTTGAACTTGCGAATTCTTGAAATTTGCTGGATAGGGGTGTTTTAAACTCTGAAAAGTTGTGAGCTTCGAAGGTACCGCCAAAGATACGGCAAAGAAAAGAGGCAGATCGAGGGCGCCAGCGATCGATACTAATGTTATTGTGCGCCCGCGTAAAATCGCGTACGTTCGCCTCACGTTCCGAAAAATGTGCTCGCGCTCGGTCTCTTTCTCCCTGGGGACGTCGAGATGAACAGACGGTCTCGGAATCAAACTTACCTTATCTGGAGCCTAGCGGAAGATTACCGTGTCGGAAGCTCAGATTGTGCTTGGCCAGCCAATTGTTCTGGACATCGAGAAACAGCTTTACCTTTGACGTCTAGTCTGCGAGCCCCAGGGATTATAGAAAGAGCCATCGTGGAAGCGTCTTCTCATTACCATAAAGATGAGTACTCATTCCTGTGTATTGCGTTCGTAATTTATTTATCGTGTCTATTTTTGTCCCTGCTCCGGCCCTTTGTGGTAGTTAACGGACAGGAGAACATTTTGTGTAGTAAAAAATCAAGCGAGAGTAGTATCGAATGTTTCGAGTGTGAAATTTTGGTTGTGTTGGAGAGAAGAATGTGGTATGATACGGATGGATTTTTATATTCGTGAAAAATGTGTTGAAAAATTGTTTGTGTAAATTATTTACCGGTTAGTTAACTGTACCCAAGCTTGAGTGAACCAAGGATTTTATTTTTGTTTAAAAAACAACCAAACGAGATTATAATAAAAGTCCTTGCCGGTTTTTGGAGATATTTTTCTTTATTTGCTTGTGTGTGTCTATTGACAAATTAAACTCCCGTGAGAACCGTAAAATTCCAAAAGTTTACAAAGTATTACCTTTCGCAGTTTATACTTCTGTATACAGCATTTTTCAAGAATTCGTAATTCCACTCTATTTTTATTTTTACCCGAATACGAAGGAAATGTTTCCTCGCGTCTCTTTGTGTTCATTTTGCACGTCGGCCGTTTCGAGCTCATCGTAGTTGTTAAGTTTTTTTGTTACAGTAACAAAGGCTGTTTTGTTGCGGTAGCAAATCGCTCGAAGCGAAAAATGTTGCTACGGTTACAAGCTGGTTTTGTTATCCCGATACTAACGAACTAAATTTGTTATGGTAACGAAAGTCTTGTTGAACGGACAAATTTTTTTTCTCCGTGTACCTATGTTCTGATCTCTCTATATTTTAGTAATCCTCTCAATGCGCATTGAGAACAATATTTTCCGGTGTAGTGAATACGACCGGAAAAATGAGTGATCGTACGAGGAATCATGAATTTCTTTCACTATTTGAAATTTAGGGGAAAACGCATTCAGAGCGGTTTAACAGTACTCATAATTTTGAGAGTTGTTTCCGGTATGCTTTGAAATCAGGAATAATCGGATATAATCGGTGATGTATACAATTATCGATGTTTATATGAACGAGCATACGCGTTTAGTACTCTTCGCTGTTCGTGCGACGAACGCGTTCAATAACAATGGAAATGATAGCGAAACGCTATAGCAACATTTCCTATAGTGTTGCGAGCGCTCGTACTCCCCGCTCTTCCAATATTTCGCTCAGTTCCCAGCAAAGATAGCAAACGTCATTCAGAGTGAAGTGCCGTGAAATTATTGACGAAATTATAACACTTCTATATATATTGTTTCTATTTCAAATTGTACTTGTAAAATTATTCAATTGTGTTCGGTCTCATTGACTTTTCACCTAACAAACGACGTTGTGATTATGTTATCATACTTCGTTGTGATTATTCGAGCAATCACAAAATTGCTCGCAATTGTGCAGTTACACCTTTACATAGCAGCAGTCATTCCCAAATATAATAAAGTATATATTTAGCATGTTAAAAGGCGACACTGTGTAGTGTTTATAATTTATTGTGAACTAATTACTATAATACTCAGCTAAACAGACTCATCGATGGTTATTTTTATGTAACGATACGGCGGATATATAAGTAGCTGTGCGATGAATTTGACATATGATATGGACATTTTCGAAGGATCTACAACGACTTGAGCGCATCTTTAAAAAATAACAATAACAGATCATATATCAAATAAAATAAAGTTTACTTTTCAGGAAAGAATTCACCTATTAATTAAAAAATAGAATTTACAAAGTTCAAAAAAATTGAAAACCTATTATGGTAGTCTTATTTTTAATTTATATAAACATATCTTTTTTTACGATCCTGCGATATTTGTTCGCGATCTTGAAATTTCCGCATTGCGGAGTCGTTGCGCCTCGTATACATTTACGAAAGCTAAAAGCACGCGTGAAGACTACAATACTCCATTCGTTTTGTGTTGTAGGTAGCTGGGAGGGTTGGCGTACGAGCGGTCTCTTCACACGTACCCCCGGGCCAGCAGTATCAACTGAGTCTCTACTACTGGTGCAGTAGCTATACAATTCGGAGTACGCCGAGAGAGAGAGAGAGAGATGGAGAGGGCGGCGACGACGACGAGGAGTACGAGAGTTTAAACCGCAGCTATGCGGTCGCAATTCGGTTCGCAGCGTTCACTACATGGTTGTCGCATTATCTCGTGTAACGTTGTAACCGCCGTTAGCATCAGTCGCAGCACGAGATCTACGGGGGATATGGCAGAAGACAGAAGGTAGCTCAGTTTGTCGAGGTGGATACCAATTTTCGCGATGAATAAAGAACATAATCCTCATCGCGAAAGATGCTAATTCAACATTGTTAATGCAGAACTTGCATAAGTTTACGAAAAAAATTTTAAACAAAAACTTATTTCGTTACAGTACTTTAACAGAAAGAAGTAAAGATTGTAAGGAAAAATGACCGAGATTTATTGTAATTCATTCGAGCACTCATTCACGGTCTATAATACAGGGCGGTTACGTAGCAGGGAGGGTGTTGTTGTTACGTAAGATGGAAGGATGTAGCGGAGTTTGATACAATGCTCTCTCGCTATGATTATAATAAAAGAAATAGCTCGAGAAAATATAATGGAGTATATAATGCATCCCTGGAAAGACATAACTCGGCCTGACAGCTCGGCTCCATTAGCTTCGCTTGGCAACCAGAACAATACGTCTTGCTTCCTACTTCCCGGTTCGCAGAGTTGCTCTCCTTCGTGTTTTATACTTTTAGCATCCACGGCAGACTGTAACACACCGAAAGACAGACCTGCGCATACGCGCGTTCTCTCGACTCCGATCCGTCAAGCTTTCCAACATCGGCAGGTAGCTAAGAGCGTTTCGTACTTTATTATTTAACTTTACTCTGTACTTTTATGATTCCAGACAAGAGCAGAGGTTTCACTCGGACTTCTCTGTTCATTCACTATACACGATGCACTCGTTTCAAGTGGCCGTGATTAAACCTCCAATGATCCCATTCAGCTGATTCGTTCTCTGCTCCTCCTAGGCTTTATTGACGGCGATAAAAATGTAACTGATGGCATATTTTATTTATCTAAAAGTCAGAATTCATAAAGTCATGGCGTTGACCATTTGATTTTTGTTCCTCGTAATTAAACAAATCGTTCTCCCATATAGTCGCCAAAGTAATTGATGGCCCCGATCTGTCTGACCGCTTCTTTCATTGTACTTGATATTTAACTTTGCCGAAATAACAATATTTGAGCGGTCAAATGTATTGGATACTGTTGCAACGCCTACCACCCTCCTTTGCCTACATACAATTTCCGTGGCACCCTAAAGTCCACAGAGAGTGAAAGCGGCGTCTAAGAGAAAAGGGAATTCGACATGGAGAAGCTAGAAAGACCACACGAGGGGTGCGATATTGTCCAACACTGTTGGTATGGTAGTAGTGGGAAAAGGAATTCCCATAAGCGTCCACGTTAATGAGCGGCGACCCTTCAGCGATCGATCTTGATGTTGGATGATGCATCGCCGGGTGCGTCATGTGACAGCAAACTACCGACTCTACTTATTGCGCTGTGGCCCAACAGCTCCGTGGGTTATTATTAGACAGACAGGCCCGTGCGACAAGCAATACAATTGTGTCACCAAGTTTTATCATTGCCTCGAAGCAGAGAATTCTGAAGGATCTCTTCGATATCCTCAAAGATCTCATCTAGAAGTCAACTTCCTAGATGACTTGATCTACCCATGAATGACATCTTCTTATATTAGAGATCATATAACAGTTGTTGCTACACCGTGGTATAACGATCTTTGCACTTAAAAAAAGAACTTGTGCACTGTTTCCCACTCTCCGCTATATACATAGACGGATAACCAGATACGAATGTTGTCCATAGAGCGACTTTGGGTGATCGATCTCGCGAAAACGTCTTCGAATTTCTATTACCAGCCTTCTCTTCCGGGTCAAGTCCGACTTTGATTGAGTCTGCGGTATATCCTACGCGTCGCTTGGGGCTTTCTCTCCATTCTCCACGTCTCTCGCCGTGCATCTACCGTACGTATTACATAGTTCCTTTTTACTATATTGCCTAGGTACCCGAAGGGGCAGAGCCTCGAGGAAGAACATCTCGATGGAGTGCGGGTCATCCTTTGAAAATGACATTCGCCCATCGCTAGAATTGCACTATCGATGCCACCGCACTCGCTTGCAGGCATACATCCAAAACGAGATTTCCTTTGATCGATTTCACCTGCTGCCAGCATACATCAATGTTTATTTAATTTTTCATGGTCGATTTGTTCCAACTACCGTTACGAATGATGGAATAAAAAAGGTACAAAAATGGAAAAATCAATTTAAAAGCACAGTCGAAATCGAGGCGTGCATAGTCATAAATTCACGGATGCAACAATGCGATCCACTGTGGAATCGGAAATGGGACTGCCCGATTGAAAATTCAATCACGTACAGCATGCTACATGCTTGATGGCGTTATTATACATTTTATTGGTTTTTTGTACTGCGTGATGGGCGATAGTTTTTTCTTTATTTTGTACGCATGGATGATTTATCGACTGAATGTTTTTTTTTGTTTAAATATATCTTTTGGATAAAGTCGCAGTTAGGATGTGTGAGAGCTGCGGCGAGGGGCGCAAGTAATAAGAGTCTTCCGCGCTGACAGCTCGCTTGAGAGAGCTCTCCTGTCTTTATTTTCGGCTATAACGCCCTCCTTCGGCTTTTGTACTTTTCGGAAACATTTCGATAAAGTCTGCGAATGACAGTCCACTCGAGACGAGACCTTTTTAATGGGACCTGTTTCAGACGTTCGGCCTTTTCCCTTATCTCGATGTCTACAATATATTTTATTGATAAATCGACGTTAATACGACCATGAGGTAAAACTATCTCTCACGCTTGTCCAAAAATTAATAATTTTCAGTTTAATTGTAGTAAAATCAAACGGCCAAGATAGGGAACATAACTGTCGAGGGGCCGTAATTCTATTAAAGAAACCGATCACTTTGGTGCCGTGATTAGAGTACTAGCTTCGAGAACAAAGTATCGGGAGGTCATGAGTTCGACTCCGGGTGCCGTAGTCTTGCTGCCAGAAAAATATTGTGACGGGACGTAGCTCCTGGCATCTATCTGGAGTCATGTATGATAATCTATGCTTAATGATCAAATTTTACCCGAGACTGAAATTTAACCGTTTCTTTACTTTTTCAATAAGCCATATAAAAAAAATGTCAAGTTGCACAGAACCTTTTTGAAAGTTTTTGTGTTCCGCAGTTAAATTTAATTCCAGCCAAAGTCGCAACGTTCAAGACCTTTTGGATTCCTCACGATTACTAGCAACGACACCTATACAGACTGACACATCTGCTCACACAGGTACTCATACACTCATATAGACATTCATCCACTTATGCAGACATGCATACACACTCAGATAGACACTCACATAGACGCTCGCATGGAAGTTTACATGGACGCTCACATAGCCATTCACATAAATGGCAAGCCGTATATTGTGTCCTCGTAGAAGAAGCTTTGTTTTGGTGAAAAAAAAATTGAACATTTATTTTCTGTGCGCATTCTAGCTCTTACAATTTTTTTGTAGTATGCCCAAATATGGGCATACTACAAAATTACAGATGTATCAATTTGCACCTCGCTGATCGCGATCGGGAAATTGCCAGTCTAAACTCGACTAAAGAACAGAGAGGTTGGTCTCAGAGTTAGGCTCATGTTCAAAGAAATCGACGAATGTATTAAGAAATATTGGCAACGAACAAATTAATTACCTTTCTTTGAATAAACTTGTTATTTAGTTTGTATATACAAACTTGAGTTTTACTCTTAATTTGGCAAAGATCCCAAATACCTTTTAAATTATATTTGTTGACCTCGCGTACAACACATGCATGATTAAATGGTAGATTCATGAGCAGAGTGGAAAAAAACATTAAATATACTCCCGGTGGGACGACAAACGAAAAAAGTTTATCAGAAATTTGTATAGCTAATATTGCAAAAATGAGTGATTTTGCGTATTTTCAACAGCGATTTCTTTGCTTTCCGATGGTATCGTGGACAACCCAGGTGCCTATCATGTTCTATGGCAAAAAATATGCAAGAAGATGAATATGACGGGTTGAAAAGGCTAGGTAAAGAGAAATTATTTGAAAATCTCGAGTAAAAATCGTAATTGCAAAATAAAAAAAAAATCGGTAGCGCATAATTCTATGTATTTTTTCGCGACGTTCGTGTTTTTTCACGCTACACCTGAATCGGTCAGCCGTTTTGTATAAAAGCTAAATACGACGTTGCCGTTGAACAAAGTTGAAAATTGAAATTTTCATATCGTTAAGTCAAAATTGTCGATGTTTTTTATTTCTCTGACTTTCAACGCAACTATCGTCCGTTTATATTAACACTCTCTGGTCAGAACGATGAGAATCGATCTTTACCGCGACCGGTATTGATCACGGTAACAACAGCCCGTTTTTAAGCCTAACCTTGCGAAAAATTGTCTGGGATAGGGCCCTAGGAATGTCTGTCGTTTCTAAAGGCGTAGGATAGTTTATGAAATCCTAATCCCTTTCTATTTGAATTTATGCTTTCCGGAAAAATTTAAGTGACAGAATTATTCACTTCGGCTTGAGGCGTGATTGAATGTCTCTTGACGGAGGTTTTACTCCAAGAAAACTGATGGGCGGATTAGGAGGGATAAAAATTAATATATTCATGCACTAAAACGACCGACAATCGTAGAGAAGAAAAGATAATAATGAGTAAATAAAATTGTTGTTACTTACGTTTTTCACTGATGGATTTCGTCAAAGTTGGAACAATTCGTAGAACGTTCGATGATTGTGGTGGTAAAATTAGTTTTATTTCAAATAAAATAATTCACGAAAAGGTAGAAAATAAATCAAATAATGATTCTCGAACCCGGGGTTCGGACAAAAATATTTGTTTTGCTTTTCGATGTATTAAATAAAATTAGCAATTGACTGGTAGCTACTCGACAAACTGCTATCAACGGATGAATGACATTACTGAACACTGGTCGAGAAAATAATCGTAGTTGACCGGTCGAATAAACAATAACTTCCGTGATTGAACAAAGCCAACTTCATTAATCAAACAATCGTAAGTGGGCGATAGAGGGGCGACAACTTCGTCGGACGATAGGTGATCGAAATAAAAGTATGATGCGTGATTTCAAAGACAACTTCATTAATCAAACAATCGTAAGTGGGCGATAGAACGGCGACAACTTCGTCGGACGATAGATGGTAACTGTGCCTGACAATGAATAAATGTAACTGGGGCCTGATCGAGCGACGACAACTTCGTCGATCTGATGATGGTAACTGGGCGTCGAGTACTGGTTTTTCGGGCTTTTTATACCCTTTTTCTAGGTTAAAATAAGTGGGAGTTATCGCTTGGTCATGTGTGATTTTCTTCGAAATCTCTTAAAAATAGTTGCTATGTAGGAGGAAAAGTGCAAGGATAAAGGGGGTGGCTTGTGGATTAACGAGTTTTCGGATTCGTCCGTAGGTGCTCAGCTTGTGGTATTCGGGGGAACGGTAAAGGTCTCGGGGTTTGTCTCATCATTTTCCTAAGTGAAGGGAGTCGTGTTCGAGTGCGGTTGTAACCGCTCTTTGCTAAGATTTTGTGTTCTGAGCCCTTTTTAATGCGGGATCGCCATCAGCCGCTATCATGCACATCGCGATTGAAGATCGCCGCTCGCGTCGTTCTACCGATAGTCGCGGCGTTTACTTGCATCGACAACCGCTATTCACGTCCTTCTTCCAACGATTTTTTTATGAGGTAGATACAGAGATATATGTTCTAACAGGATTTTCTGAAAAATATGTGAGTGGTTCTAAAAGAGAGTACCCTACCCGTGTCATTTGTTTTTTTGCTTCCTCATAGAGGAAGCTTTGTGATGGTGAAAAAAAAAATTTTCGAGATTTTAATGAAAACGTGTTCAGAATGTTCCAAAACATCGA
>JAPYZC010004439.1:0-12245 GCA_030522665.1 Ichneumoninae sp. A BG-2022a
ATTTTTTCAGATTTTTATAACATTGGGAAGTGTTTGCAGTTCTTGCCCGAATTTCTCGAATTTAGGCAAAATGAACACCACTCGCTCCAACCTCCTTAAGCATTGATCTAGTGTAAAAAAAGGTGCAGTGATTTGCACATGGCTCCTCATTGTAAAAAATCATTAACTAAAATTTACATAATTCATCGATTTGAAGCGATTTTTAACGATTCTTTACGGTTATCGTTAAAAACAAAACCATTAAAAAATGCATAAAAAAATAAGAGTCCCTTCTCACTTTTTATGAACTTTTTTGAAATTTTTTAAGTACGTACTTGAAGTACCAAACAAGTACCCGGTAGTTCAAGTACTGCCAAGCTCTGTTCATAATAGATGTTTTTTCTTTTTTTTTTCTTTCGCCTTTCAATATGAGAAAATCGTAAAGTTAATGCAATGATCTTTGTAGTGACGCCCCTTACAGAAACCAGTATCTTCGTACACATTTTTTTTTACCGGCCCTAAGCGTCTTCATTTCTATTGTGAGATTTGTCTGTTAAGTTTCTCAATTCTCTCATCCTTTCGCCCACTTACTTAAATTTGTTTGTTTGTTTGTTTTTTTTTACTTTTGCTCATGCTTCCCTCCTCCCTTATGTCTCGCGAGCTTGTCCGTATAGAGACAGCTTGTTGCCGAAATAAAGAGCGACACGAATGTTTAAAAAAATGGATGAGAATCATCGCGCGGTAATAAGAATGAGATACGATCACTGTAACATGACTTACCGATCGAGTGCATAAGACCGCTGTCTATGTTAGCGCTCAGTAGGTTGCTCATAGCCTGAATAGTTGCGTTTCTTAGGATCGACAGTTTCCCCGTTGTGAGATGTTGCCTGGAAACGACTTCCTTCTCCTCGGTAGCCGCGTCGTTGCAGTCGTTCAACAGATTCATAAAAAGAGTGAAATATTTAAGAAATAGCTGCGACTTCGCTTCCATGAGATCTCCACGATCAGATTCCTCGGGTTGAAGGGGCAAGCCCAGCAGGAGAGCTCCGACGGCTTCCATGCAAGCCTGATCCAAGTCTCTCGTTATCGTTGTAACGTCGCTGTTGCTGGGCGGGACAATCTGATGGGTCGTTCCCATTATCCAGTCGGTAAGATATTCCACGAGCTTATTGCGAAATTTCATTTCCTGCCGGAACGCAAGATCGTCCCGCCGCTTCATCATCGCCTCGACGAGCTGGCACAGCTTCGTCTTTATGTGTATCGCGTGAACGGTCATGTCCAAGTGACGAACGTATCTCACGATGGCCAGTGTCATACCCTCGATACTCGTTATTCCAAGATACTCCGAGGGCTCGTCGGATTTCGAGTCCAGTACATTTTTCATTATGAATATCGTGTGCTCGATGAATTGGGTGTTGACGTCGAGCACGATGACCTGTCCTTGTTGATCGAAGAACTTCTCGACTATGCTCTTTATTTGGTCGAAGAGTATCGGATACAACGCCGGGCTCATCTCGTGACCGACGAGCTCTTTTACGTGCTTCTGAATTTGCGTGCCGTACTTCTCGTTGTTGCAAATCAACAACCGTAGGAGATTCGACACGAATTGCGTCACCGGGCAGTACTGGACCTCTTGACTAGGGTTCGCGAGTGACGAGGTCGCCTCTTGTTGCTTGGCCGAACCCTTCTTCGGTTCCGGATGCGACGGCATTCCCGACATCGGCCTGCAGGGAGATTTTCTTTGCAGACAGACGCCGCCGAGGGAGCACAAAAAACCCGTCATGTTGGCCCACTCGTTTATCTGCTCCTCGAGCTCGTAATCCGAATTCTGATGCGAGGCTCTGCGCTTTCCCGTGTTCCGATGAAAAGCCTCGACTTGACCGTCCTCGGTCTTGTTCTTCGGATTGTTCGTCAATTGTCGCGAAGTCGATTCCCAATTTCTGAACGTCTCCTCCCAGGCCTGAGGACGATTTAAGGGTATAAAAAAATGCAATCTACCGGAGATTCGTTGGAAGAGGCTCGAACTTACGGGCTGCACTCCGTTGACGCAGTGCTCGATTTTTCTCAGCAGACCCATTATCCTACGTTGCAGGGCTGCTCGTCCTGAAAAATCATAAAACTGCAAAATCCATCGGATTCGCGAATACTCGTTTACAAGCCATACGCAAA
The DNA here is from genome assembly GCA_030522665.1 of Ichneumoninae sp. A BG-2022a. Taxonomy (NCBI): domain Eukaryota; kingdom Metazoa; phylum Arthropoda; class Insecta; order Hymenoptera; family Ichneumonidae; species Ichneumoninae sp. A BG-2022a. The sequence goes on from JAPYZC010004439.1 coordinate 2,149, forward strand.
AAATTCATACCATCGAGAACGTTGGGATGCCGCGACTTACCATGATTATGTCTCTGATAACTTATCGTACTGTCCCCGCTGGCTGTTACAAGAAGAAAAAAAAGGTACTTCGCTTACATTGCCGATACGATAATTGAGTTCAACTCACCGGTCGTCAGCACGGTCGATATCTGTGCGAGCTCGACGTAAAGATTGTAGTTCGGCAATAGACAAGTAACGGCGACGTCGTCGCTACCGCAACGTATCTCGGCCTCCTCGCAGAGCAACGAGAAACACGACAGGGCAACGAGCACAGCCTCCATGTCTATGCTCCACAAGTACATGAAAAATACGACCTGCGAAGGAAATATTTATTTTTATGAAAATTTCGGAAACATAAGGAATCGCGATGGAACTCGTACGGTGAATAAAAATTAATTTCGACGAACCTCCAATTTGATATGCGCTTGTTTGCAAATGGCAATTTGACTACCGACATTCGAATAATCCTTGTTCTGCGATAGAAAAGCGTTTCTGTGAATGAGAATTTTTCTCAACCATTTCAGAATATCGGTGTAATTGACGATCTGGTGTTGTATAAGCTTCTGCGATATAGAGAACAGAACTTGGGAGCTTATGTCCCAAAAAGTGTTGATAGGCGCCTCGGGATTCCACGCTTTTATCTGATCGGGATGATGAAGCGCGAGCAAAGCTTCCATCGCCTCGTGAGCGATGTCGGGCATCGTTGGCTGATGAACCAACGAAACTAGGCCATTTATGAGTTCCAACGTTGAGCTTTGTATCTCGTGACCAGCTTTTCCTTGATTCTGATAACAAAAAAACCATAAAGATCAATCGACCTATTTTTTTGCGCAAATTTGTGCCACGCAAAACTTACGTTCAGCATCAACATAGGGTCCGTGTGAATTAGTCGAACCATCCAGAGAAGAAGGTTCCTATGACTGGAAATATCCTCGCCGCGATCCTTGTTCTTCCCCTGTTCCTTTCCCTTGAGCGTTAAAGTGTGTATCATTCGCAAAGGCGTGTGGGATATGTAGCTCTGCGTGACCTTGTTCAGAGTGTCGGTAAACATGTTCCTGAGATCAGCGCTGCGAGAGTAAACGAGTTCTATTTGGGGCCACCACGAGAGTCTCGGTTGCGTGACTATCCTGAAACAACGTGGTCGTTAAGATTCGCTCGACGAACCCGGTGCGACAAAAGGGAGACAGAGTCGAGGAGAAAATAAAGATTTTCTTGGCAAACTATCGAACGAAAGAAATAAAAAGCTCAATGTTACGTGCGTTGATGTACCTGTACAGCGAACTGACGAGAACGAATTGGTAGGTCGATGGAAAATTCAAGTTTAGGCAAACTTTCAGTACTTCGTTGTTGTGCGGTTTTATACGAAAACAGCTGACTAGACAATCTATCATTAATTCGACGTCTTGAGTAACGTAACTCTGACCTCGTGAAAACGGTTTGCTGGGATTGAACAGCAACGCTGTTAGGTCGCCGATAACGTGCTGTACGAGCGTGAAAATTACATTGCTGGAGTCGAGATTGCTTATGTACGTCGAGGCTTTGCACAGCTTTACGCACGTTACAGCCGCGGCCTCGGTCAATTGTCTGCCGGAACCGTGAGTGACCAGACCGCGCTTTATGCTGTCGATGAACTGCTTCTTCTTCGAGTGCTTCGGCGAACACGGAGCGCCCGAGTCGGCGTTCACGATCTCCTCGAGAACGACCGGCGACAGTATGAGCAGCATTATCTGCAGAGGCCACGCCGCCACGACGCGACCTTTCTTGTTGTCGGCCAGCGTATCGAGAACGTCGAACAACTCGCCGCAAGCCTTCGATAATTCGTCGTTGGGCTTCTTCTGCATCTCCGCGAATTCGTGGGGATAAGTGTCCATCCAATTGCATATGGCTTTCTCAAGCGAGTTCATCAGAACCGCATGCGCCGACTTTTTCAGCTGACGAATCTTCTGTATCGTCTCTGCCAATCCCAAATAAATCGTTAATGGTTTGACAAAAAGAAAAAAAAAATAACAAACGAACAAATAAAAAAAATTACCATTCAGGAGTTTGGTGAGCCTGTGAACGTCGACGTTGATATGCTGAATGAGTTCTATGTCGCTGTAGTCGGGATTCTCGTCGCTGCAGCCAGACAATTCCTGAAGATGAGCGGATATTCTGTTGAAAACGGCGCTGAAGAAATTTAAACTAAGGGCGAACAAAACTTTGCTCGCCAGATTCTTCAAGTGAGTGTGCTGAGGGCTTTCATTGGGTACGTCTGAAAGTTCAACGATTCATTGTGAAAACAAAAAATGCATGCGGGCGATATAGGAATAATTATGACCCTGAAGATCTCTGCGCGAGACTAAATTTCATGGAGTTAAAACGGATGCCTTTTTGCATCGACGGAGACTCGTCGAAAATGAAATTTGATGTCACGCAGTTATCTTCAAAAGTGGATTTCTCTGCAACGTCGACTCACTGATAAATTGGCATATCTCCCTAAGCAGCAGTTTAATGTTCATAGTTTCATCGAAGTTCGTTGTATCTTTGGGCTGATTGGCTAGGCATTGTTCCAAAGTGTCCAGTATAATTATTATAGATTCGTAACAATTTCTGTCATGCTCCGAGCCGTGAAACGATCTCGGACCGACCGTGTACGGCATCATTTCGTTGACGTGTTGAAGCATCTTCGTAAGGCCCGATATCACCAGAGAGAATCTGTACCGTGATATTTGTATCAGATACTTCTGATTCTTCTCCTCGTCTATGCGCGAATGGGGCGTCAGAGAACCAGCTTTGCACGGCAGCTGAATAAAAAAAATATTGTCTCTCGTTAACTTCCATATATTATGTTACCATCCTTTACAATTCATTAATTAATGTACATTGATTCTACTTTAAAAAAAAAAAATAACAATAGTAATAATAATAATCATAATAATGGAAAACCATTTAGGAATTGAATAACCGAGCTGCAGCTCGATGGATAATTAATGTCATTTGATTGATCAGGGCCTGGAGTGCAAGGGTACAGGAACGAAGGTGCAAACTACCAAGAGAGGGGTGTGCACGGCACTGGGGGAGCGTCGCATACGACAGAAGCGAGGGTTGCGGTGGAGTGGATTAAAAATAAATGATGAAAAAAAAAAAAAAAACGAAGGAGGGAGAGACGCGTGAATAGAGCGTGCTGGTAGAGGAGTTTCCTGTGAAGGGTGGGAAAGCACGGGCTCCCGTTCGATCTTTATGAATGAACGAATTTCCCTTGAAAGAAAGGTTTCCCATACGAGACTCGTTCATTCATTCGCTGCCGCGAATAAATAAAGCGAGCCTCGTTCTCTCGAGGTTCTGTGGATTTGCAGGCAGTGAAAATTCTCCGACCACGAATCAAGCGGGTGTGAAAGAAGGGGGGGGGAGGGGGTGTTGGAAGGGGGACCTGCCAAACAAACACACACGGGTCTGTCATCGATGATAATCGAAGTCGCCCAATTCCCGCGAAAGAGCGACACCTCGATTGAATTTGTATCGGAGACAGCGAGCAAGATTCCAGTAATCTTTGCACCGTCGTCTGCGATCGAATCGCCCGATCGTCGAGTGTCGGACACCATACGGTGAATGCAACAAAGTGTGTGGACCGAAAAAAGAGATGATGATGCAAGACGGTCAAACGCAGAGGCGTGAGGCAAACGGTGGAATTACGGGGCGAGACAACAAAAGAACGAAACTACAGAATTATCGTGCGTTGATAAATCAATACAGCAGGTTTAACAACAAAAATAAAGTAAAGATAAATCAAGCTTGTCCGTGACGCGCATTGATTCTGTCCGTCGAGCGTTGAAGGATAATACAAAAAAAAAAAAAGAATCGTGCCGGTACCTGATCCTCGAACCGCGCGATCAGCAATCCAGCCCATTCGCTGGGCCTCTGGGTGCCCATTCTGGTCCCCCTTATCCCTCGGACCTTCAATGACAGGACTTCATGACGCTGTTGTTTGTTGTTGTTGTTGTCGTAGTTTTGTTCACGAGGAAACTCGCGAGAGATTAATCGTCACTAGCCACTACATGGAGACAGGGAGAGAGAGAGATAGAGAGAGAGGTGTGCAGCAGCGTTTAACGAATCGCGACGCCGCCATTCAACAACGTCGACTGCGACTGTGAGCTCTCGTGAGAGCTTCCCCCTCCCCCGCCGGTGGGCTGTGTGTGAGCGCTGCTGCCGCTGCGCGTGTGTCTGTGTGCGTGCGACGGAACAGGAGAGAGGGAGAAAGATCGAGCCAGAGAGAAGAGACAACGCCGAAAAAGCGATCGAGGGCCGCCCCGCGGGTGTATCGTTTTTCGGGCGGGACGTACGGGGCGCAGGGTTGAAAGATTGTTCCCGTCGCTCGCAGGCAGCGGAGGAACACCGACGTAAAAAAATATATGTGTAAAATAAGAACGAGGAACCGACGGGAAGAGCACGAGAGAACTACGAGGCGGCATCGTCGGACAATATCGTGTGGAGGCTTGTACGTGAGACGAGCCATAGCGCAGGTCTGGAAACTTTCGCAGGCGCTCGAACGGCCGAGAACCAATGGGAGAAGCCGCTGATCTCGAGCGCATGGCTTTGCCCCACTACGCAACTGCGCCATTCATAAATGCCCGACTGACTCGGAGCTCGTCCACCCTCGGCCGCTTCTCCCTACCAATATTTTGTATACACACTCGCACGCTATAGATATACGGAGCATCGCCTCTGCCTTACCTCGCGCTCCCACCGTAACTACCCGAGATATGGACTATCGATTGCTCCGACTTCGGAATCCTGGAAGGTTACCAGCCCTTTGCCCTTGCTCTCGGACAATAGTAACACCGTAGCAGGTAGTCCGCACATCGGACTCTTTCCGTCTCGAGTGTTACGAAGCAATTGCAAAAGTTCCTCGACCGCTCGACCGAACCTTCGTTTCCTCGCGAAAGTGGGCGCCCTAAATTACCGTATCTTTGCGTCCGTGAAAACCGTCGTGGCGTTAAACTTTTTTTTTATTCGAATATAAATACTTAACGATAATACAGGTTGGCAGGTACTTTGGGACATTGTCGAGTTGAGATCGACGATTGTTCGTTCATTCTCGTGGTTCCGTGACGGGAATGGACTCGGAGCCTTGACCTTGGGCGGCGACCTTCAAAAGCTCGGATCGCTTTTGGCGATGATGCTTCTCGATGCTGTGCACGCTCTTCGGATCCAGATCCGTGACCGCAGTGTTGAATAAGAAGCAGCGAGAACTCGAAATTCTGATAACGTTTTCGGATGGCACACTGGACGTCGTCGATCTGTAGTCAGAATAATAAAGTTATTTATACATTCTTTTTCAGCACGAAGGCGAAGGCTTATGAGCGGGCAAACTTACGGATCGATCTCCCGAAAGGCCATCATTATCGAGCAGTCCTTCGCTATTCGGTGCACCAGATAGTTGCGCAGGACCAGAAGCTCTTCTTCGCTGGGCGCGGATTTCGGTGTTTCTTTAACGTCTGCGGAATTTATTTTTTTGTAAACAATTTCGTCGTTCAAGATCGTCGAGTACGCCGAGTAAATCCGATGGACGTGATCTACGCTGTGACTGTTCAGAGTCTGGGCGCGAAGGATTCTTTCCAGGACCGAGTTACGAGGCAGGGAGATCGTTGAGGAATTACTCGATTCCGGGCACGGCCGATCTTCAGGAAACGGGCGTAACAGAGCCTCGCGAATGAGCTCGAACATCGTGACGAAAGCCTTCTCCTTCTCAAACGTCTCCGAACTGAGCAGCCATTCCTTGAGAACATCCTCGATGTCGTCCTGAGCGAAACCCTCGCCGTAAACCAGCTCGCCGTTTCTGAATATCCTGAAGTTGTTCTGCGGCGAACGAGCGAGCCTTGCAACGGCTCGACGCATGCGATCCTCCTGGCCGGAGAAAAGATCGAGCGGACAGTAGTCACCGGGCTTCAAAATTTCTCCTGATGCGACCTGGAAACGAGTCGGAGAGAAAACGTTAAATATCGCCACCATCGCTTGTATTCTTGCGGCATCATCGTTACTCACTTTGCTATATTGCTTCCGGCAGTAGTCACACTTACCACTGGACACGGAACATTCGTTATCAAACGAGAAGCCCTGCTTCGGTTTTATTTCCACACAGAAGGTCGGCGCTTCCTCGTCGGATGGAACTTTTTCAATGAGACGTCCCGGCAGTATCGTGTAATCAGGAAGCGTCGTGGCGAATGTCTCCACCACTCTCTTGTGTCGACGATGTTCTGCGAAGAAAAAAAAATATCCCATTATTATAGTTTTTATATTTACAATTGTTTTTTAATAAAAATTTCTAAACGATTGTCGTCGCCATGCTCGGGTTCACGTTTATTTCTTTTTATTGCAACTTTTATACGATTGTCGTCGACGTGCTCGGATTTACGTTTATTTATTTTTATTGCAATTTCTATAGCATTGTCGTCGACATGCTCGGATTTACATTCATTAATTTTTATATTGCAACTTTTATACGATTGTCGTCGACTTGCTCGGATTTAAGTTTATTTATTTTTATTGCAATTTCTATAGCATTGTCGTCGACATGCTCGGATTTACATTTATTAATTTTTATATTGCAACTTTTATACGATTGTCGTCGACTTGCTCGGATTTACGTTTATTTTTTTTTATTACAACTTTTATACGATTGTCGTCGACATGCTCGGATTTACATTTATTAATTTTTATATTGCAACTTTTATACGATTGTCGTCGACTTGCTCGGATTTACGTTTATTTATTTTTATTGCAACTTTTATACGATTGTCGTCGACATGCTCGGATTTACGTTTATTATTTTTATTGCAATTTCTATACCATTGTCGTCGACATGCTCGGATTTACATTTATTAATTTTTTTATTGCAGTTTCTATACGTTTGTCGACGACATCCTCGGGTTCACGTTTATTTATTTTTATTGCAACTTCAATACGATTGTCGACGACTTGCTCGGGTTCACGATTATTTTTTTTTTATTACAACTTTTATACGATTGCCGTCGACATGCTCGGATTTACGTTTACTTATTTTTATTTCAATTTCTATACCACTGTCGTCGACATTCTCGGATTTACATTTATTAATTTTTATATAGCAACTTCTATACGATTGTCGTCGACTTGCTCGGGTTCACGTTTATTTATTTTTATTGCAACATCTATACGATTGTCGTCAACTTGCTCGAGTTCAGGTTTATTTTTTTTATTACAACTTCTATACGATTGTCGTCGACTTGCTCGGGTTTACATTTATTTATTTTTGTTACAATTTCTATACCATTGTCGCCGACATGCTGCCAACGATCGAGGGATTGCCAACAACCCAACCGAACTACGTGGCTAATTCCGTCCGTTTTGTAAAACTCGCGTTGCGCGTTGCCGTGCCGGTGCTAGGAAGGCGTTGGCGCGTCTGACGCAGTTGTTATGACCGGTCATTGAGCGAGCGGGGGCCAACGTCGTGTGTTTGCCGCTGCTCCTTTTCAAACGCCCCGACCGAGGAGCTCTCACGCGCGTCGGGATTTCACTATCGTGAAATCGTACCGGTTAAACGGGCACGTACATGGATGTTGCGTACCGACTCCTTCGAACACGCGAGTACAATACGAGAGACGAAAAAATAAGGAAGCGCAAGATCGTTGAAAACGGACTCGCCCTAGTGGAGCTGGTGCAACCACGGATTCGAGGTTGCATCGTAGTCGCCTTCGCACTAGGGTTGACTAGACATGCATCCACGAGTTGCAATGACTATCACGAGACTCCGGGTATACTGAAATGAGACTGATCGCTTTGTTCAAACTATTAACCTTTAAGCAACTCTGTTTTAATGGACTAGAGTAATTCCCATGCAACTAAAAATCAAATAAATAGACTCTACAACGATGGTTGCAAGGGTTACAGAAAAACGACGCCAAAATAAAGGTTATCTACTAGGGTGTTTCACAAAAAGGACATTTTTTAAAATTTTTCTCCCACTTTTTTATAGTCTAGATTTCAATCGCAAATTGAACCTCGCGAAAGGTGGTCCCTAGCAAAAAAATGTAAGGGGTGTCGCATTCGACGTTTGTACCCAAAAAATGCGGCACCTTTTAAACTTAATTGTCAACGACCGCCTTTCGCGAAATGTTTTTTTAGATCGAAATATATAATTTTTAATATATTTTTTATTAGTAGTCTTTTGTATTTAATACAAAAAATGGCAAAACGTTAAGCTCCCTCTCCATAGAACTGTATATATTAATTGATTAAAAAAATCCAGCGAAAGACGGTCGCTGACAATTAAGTTTGAGAGGTGCCGCATTGTTTGGGTTAACCGCCTTTGGGGTTGGTAGCGCCTTTTGTGAGATTCAATTTGAGATCGAATTCTGTACTTTAAACAGGTGGGAGGAAAATTTAAAAAACAATGCCTTTTTTGAAACACCCTATTATCTACGTGTCTATAGCAAGTTATAATTTTGAACATTGTGCATTAGTCTATTGAAGGCTGCCGATGGTCACCTTAGTTCCGTTAGGGCGAGGAGGATCAAAGCTTCGACGATGTTCGAGAGTTGGTTTGCAAAGTGTCGTGAGAGGACGATACCTGGCCTGTGCTCTTCAAAAACGCTCGTCCAACGAGACAAATCCTGGGGATCGAGCCGAACGATCTCCGGTTCGCTCGCGTAACGTCCCAGCAATCCGGAAATAACGTTTTTATGAAAATCCGCTATCAGCTCGACTCTCGCCTTTCCACCGTCGTCCGCCGTCTCGTCTCCGGCATTCGGAAGCGATTTGCGAAACCTGAGCACCTTCCTTTCCTGCGGATCAGAGATAATACTATTAATGCGAAATATAGCATGAATATTCGTTCTTTTTTTTTTCTTCCTCTGCGTGGAAAAATCAGCGATCACGAGTCAGAGGCGACGACCACGGCTGCGGCGCCTAAGTATAGTGCAAAGACGAATCGATAAACTACATATTCGCGTGATAAGCTGACGTGGCCGAAGCTCGTTTCACACGCTGCACCCACAAGGGTCATGTTAAGGGGAGTGTACTGTTTTGAGTCGAAAAATCGATTCTTATTTCTATAAAGCATTTCGCGGGATGATAGAAACTCGTCTGCCGGTTATAAATATGCCGTTTTTTTTAGATCATTGAGACGACCTCAGTCGTTAAGAAATCGATATCACGCGACAAATAAAATTCCCTCATCATGTTGAGACATCGATAAAAATATTTACTCAGTTTCAGTGGAATAAACGCAGCAAATTCGTTAAAAGAAAATAAATAAAAAATCCTCGCTGTTCGCGGCTCGAGCGTCGAAAATTTATTCTGACTGTGTCGAAAAGAATGAGAGAAATAAATAATAAAAAAGAACCACGCCGCTGTTTGCTTCGCGGCAGGCAGTCAAGCAGGTACGAGATAGCCCGCAGGTGAGCTCATAATCCATCGACCGTATGTTTGAATTTGTAACTTTGCGTCATTCCTCCGAGCGCTCCTTCTCACCGTCGGGTTACCGACGCTTTTAGATAACAGCACGATGCAAGAATAAAAAAAAATATTTATTCAATTCGAGCAACGGAGAACTCTCCGTCTACGTTTGTAGACAGAACGTAGTACTGAGTGTAAACGCGAGATACTATTTTTTTCTTCCGCTTCCGGCGCGCCTTTCTGTATCAGATATTGAAAAACATACATTGTGAAACTGTGTATCGAATCCGCGATCAATTTAGAAAGAAAAAAATCACGATATTCCCTATCGTTAGCAGATCTTTTTTTATTTTTGTATTTCTCTCGCATAAAATATTAGCTGAAAAAATGAAGTGCTTTCGGTTTGGCCAAGTTCCGTTGCGTCGTTCCGTCTAGTTTCGCTTATTTCCGTGGTGATAGCAGCTTGCAGCGTTGCAGCAGCCATGCCTGGCAGTCTTGTGGCTTAACCAGCTTGAGGGATTGGAGGGATTGGATGAAGCTAGGGATATTTTTGTCGCTATGTATGTATGTAAATTTTGTTTTCTTTTTTATTAATTTTTTTTTCGCCCTGTTCCTTACTACTATTTGATTTAATTTTATGCCTCTCTTGTTGCCTTAGCAAATCC
>JAPYZC010004440.1:0-10323 GCA_030522665.1 Ichneumoninae sp. A BG-2022a
AAAGGTACTGAGAAGATTAATTTTGCATAATAATAATTGCAAAATGTTATTAACAAATTCATCAAAAAATTAATTGGTTAACAAATAACCCGGCAACAAGACTTTTTTTTTAATGAAAATTATTCGTTTATTTTTCTGAATACGTATGAATTTTTTCAGATTTTTAAGTAATGGTTGATTTTTTATTTTTTTTTATAGAACAACATTTTGCAATAATTATTATGCAAAATTAATCTTCTCAGTACCTTTAGTAAACATGATTTTTTTCAGATTTTTACACCATCAAGAAGTACTTGCAATTTTCTCGAATTGTTATCGAACTTATGCGAAGTCAGCGCGCATCGAGACTCCCTTCTTACGGTGCAGTGAACGTCGCGTGACGGGGCCATGAGTGTGAGAGAGATAGTTGCAACTTTCAAATTAACTTTATTCAATGGTGTTAATTTTTTTAAAGAAAAATATGAATTGGAGCCGCATGCGAAATTACCGTGTGCACCAGGCTCGAATTTGCCTTTTCCTAAAAAAAATTAGCACCCTTGAGAAAAGTTTATTACAGTTTTCATTACCGACCGTGATAATTCACTTCCCCTTAACCTTTTCAGAAAAAATTCAGAAAAATGCATTAATAAGCAACCGATGTATTTGAAACTTCATACTTGTATTTAAAAAAATGTATGCTTCAAAGGGTTAACCGAGGTGTAGACTTGGATAATACGAAAAACCTCGGGTAAATCGTATAAAGGTAGACACGAAAAGTAGCAGTTGGCGCAATAATTATGGCATGTGCCGCACATGTCGTATGTATCGCGCCAATATTGTTACTTTACGTGGCGTTTGTCTATCAGAGAGTAGTTCTGTTATCCGTGTTATCCGAGATTTCTCTTATGCGATGTACGTTCTCCCCACATTACCTCGGATAAACGGGGTTCTACTGTAATTCAGCACTCTTCTATTATCGTAATCGTCTTATGTCACCCGATCGTGCAGTTTCAGCTAAACACAAGGAGACGAAGCAGTATTACACGCTGTACAACACGCTGGACGACACGAAATTATATTTGAGCAAAGAGCTGTCCCTTTTGAACTCCATTCAAGACAATTATAATGAGTGAGTGGGCTCGTTTCAAATATGCGATTCACGATTTGCTGACGATTTGAGAAAAAAAAAATGTTCGTTCGCAGGGCAATGGCATCGGCGAGTGGCAAAGAACAGTTCTTGAAACAATTCGAAGCGATAATCGCAGGAGTCAAGAGAAACAAAGAAAAGGTGAGTTAATCGTACCGATCGATCGGTAAATGACCGGTTATGTTTTTGTCAATTGACCGGTCCGGAATTTATCGCACTGTGACAACGGTAACATTTTAACTGTAAAAACCTGCACGGTCTCAAATTAAAAATTGCCAAAGTACCAATCTCATTAATCAGAAAAAAATTTATTTTGCATTCATTTTATAATATCGTTTCATTGATGACTTAATTGATAAAAATGAAATCAACGAAGGAGAGAAATTCGTTAGAAATCAACATAGACTGCTAAAAAGTTGACGAAATTTGTGATTTCAAAAATCACGGCCAAATCGGAAAAAAATTACTTTCATGGCACAACAAAAATTTGCTGAAATAAAACAAGACGGCAATTTTCTTGGTCAATTGAAGATTACAAAAAATGACCGTCACGGCACATCTAAGATAACTCGACGATAATGTGGAGAGAATTTAATAACAGGTGGAACGTCGATGTGCGGATGAGAAAGACCGAAGATACGGTCTCAATCGCCAGCTCGTAACGTTGATGGAGCAGCAAAGAAAATACGTAGCAGCGGTTCGTCAGCTAACTATCGAGTGTCGGAAAAATGAAGCTCTGCTCGCTCAACTACGAGCTCCTTGATGAGCTCGCTCGCAACTAAAAAATCACACAAACGGCTTTGCAACAGCTTTCTACGGTATTTTATCGTTATCATGAAGAAATAATAAACGACGAATGCAACTAAAAAATGTAATTTATTGAAAACTCTGCAACACCTCGGCTGTAACAATTTAGCATCGATCCGTACTAGTATTTTATTCACACGTCGGTGGACAATGCGCCGAATTTATTGATCGTAACGGGCATGTTCGACTCTTCCTCCGAGGAATCCTCCTCGTCACGGGAACCACGAGCGGTCGACGGGCTTCCGGTATCGTCCTCGTCTTCGGATGAGGAATCTCCCCGCGCTGAGCCGACATCCTCGCCCGTTCCGTTACTCGCCTGGACCCACTTGATCGCCTCAACATCCGGATGTCTTTCCCATTCATCTGTGAAAATAAAAGGTACCAGATAAATAACAATTGAGGACCAAGACATTTTTCAAGTGCTTTTGCTTCCTCATAGAGGAAGCTTTGTTATCAGGGAAAATTAAATCGTGATGTTAATTAATGCATGTTCAAAATGTCCCAAAACATCGAAAAATCATATTTTCTTACCTTTTTTGGCAGACCATCCGGGCGGATAAACGTAGAAGCATATTTTGCCCTCCAGAGCCATTCTCAATAAAGAATTGGCGGCTCTGTAACTATCCAATCTCGCTGTTCTAGCGGTAACGTAATTTCTCTTGGCCGCCCAGCCGTCGCAAATATCAACGGCCGACCACGTGTCGTCGTTGTCCTGATGCTGTATCCTCAGGAGCTTCGGTAGATCCAATCGTTCGGCTATGAACCTTATGGTCGTGTAGGGCTCTCTGACCTGGGCGATCGGAAACGATCCCATCAGTATCTGTATCTGTTTCGGTACCGTCGACGGAAACACCAGACCCGGACAGTCGCACAGACAGACATTTTTCGTCAGAAATATCGTTTGAAAGTGCTTCGTGTGACCGGGCGTCCGCGACACGCTCACCACTTTCTTCCCTGATTTGGAAAATAACATTGTTTTTCGTTCTTTTTCATACTTCGAAGGGGCGCGATAAATCGTACCGTTCACTTACCCATCAGCGCGTTCATCAGGGACGATTTACCGACGTTCGGCGTGCCTATGCAGCCTATCGTGAGTACTCCGTTCTTGTACTTAACGTGCTCGAAAAAGCTCGTGTCCTCCTTCTCGATGACTACATTGTCCTTCCTGTCCAGGTCGTCCAAGTCGTACTCGAGATGCATTTCTTCTTGGATCTTCTCGTTCCAAGAGCTCAAGTCGACCCTGTCGCCGACAATCTCCCTGCACGTCTCCATCAACTTCTGCGCTCCCTCCGCTGCCATTTTGAGCTTTCCTTTCCTCCTTCTGACCTTTAGATTCTCGCCGTCCGCGGTGTTGCCGCGCAGATTGTACGCAGGGTAAGATGTGAAGAACAGAATGTGCAGCTTCGGATACTGAGTTCTGAAGTACTCGCGCCACGCCACGACCAGCGCCGGCGGAGCAAGATCAATTTTGTTCAGTATCAGGATCATGTCTTTCCCCAAATCGTTCGTCACGTAGCGATACAAATATGGTGGGAACATCAGAACCGGATATCTTATGTCCACTATCACGAGAAGCATGTCGGAAATTTCTAGAACCCTCCAGAGTTGTCTCCACGTCTCCAAATTCAGCTCGAAGTAACTGATGTTGCTCAGCTCTTCCATCCTTCGCAGATATTCCTGTGAAAACGTTATTTAAGAAAAGCAACAACTGTTAGTATTTCTTTATATTAATACAACTAATAAACAACTAATATTCTTTGAAATTTGTAGCTGTTTGTAATCGGATAATTTTTATTTTGATTTTCATTACCCAGGTAGAAACAAAAACATCTGGTATGAAAAAGTGATCTAAATTATGTAAAGGGGCTGGTCCCCGTAAGTAAATAAATAAATAAATAAATAAATAAATGGGTGACTTATGTTCGTCTGGATAGTAATTATAAGCTATTTCCACGTCCAAAAATTAACTTTTGGAAGTGATGTCTAGAGATTTTTTGACGTCTTTGGACATGATATTTGGAGATGTCTTTATCTACTTGGATACATTGGGAAATTCTGTTCAATAATTCTGGATTATCATAACTTTGTGATGTATGCTGACTGATGGTCTCAGTCACCCCTGTTGTCCAATTAAAGGAGAAATTAGTCAATAAACTAAATGAAATGAAATTATGTTAATACCAATTTAATTTTAGTATTACCAATATTTAATGATAATAATCCATTATTAAAATTTAATTTTATATATTTTCAGTAGTCAGAAGAGGACGCTAGTTAGAAGAACAGAAATACATTACTCTCTTTCGAGCTGTAAAAGGAGCAATCCGTTAATAAATTATCAATATCAATATCAATAAATAAAAAAATAAAAATTGTGATGCAAAAATTTTGCAAAACTCACGGAAAAATATTTTTGCTCCCTGACATCCAGTTGTTCCTTGCTCATGCTAAAGTCCCAGGGCGGCCTCTTCGGTAGATCGACCTCGGGAGGAAAGTAATTGTCCGAAACCTCTTGTGCCTCGAGCGGCACGGGTTCTATCGCTCTTCGAGCGTCTTCCCTTCGTTTCCGTAATTCCTCTTTGGACTCTTGAAAGAACTGCAGAGCGTACCTGGACCTTCCCGAGTTGCCCTCTCGAGGCTGCTTGTTGATTTTTTGTATGTTCTTCGAGAACGTTGATTCCTCCGTTTCATCGTGTTCCTCATTGTCATCGGTCCTGTCGACTGGTATGAAAATATTGTCACTCTTAACACATACGTTCTTGAACGCAGTTCTGCTCAGCTATGCGTTCTTTTATTTGTGACTGTCCACCGCGATTGGGTTTTCATTTCAGAGCTCGGCAAATACACTAAGTTCTCGAAGTAGGTATCAAAATATACTGAGTCCATGCCCGGTACTCGGAACTTGAGCTGTTAAGTTCTGCGGGTACTCAATATGCAAGTACTCAAGAACTATCCAGTGCTCGGTACTTTGAGTACTTGCTACTTGAATACATAATTCAAGTATTCACCCAGATAGAAATCTGACGGCACGGAATCTACTTGGTCTAGCACGGAAACACACGCTATGCCGGCACAATGTAGACATGTATCAGCCAACACTTAGTTAGTAATGTACTATTGCGGTAAAATAAAAAGCAATCTTATACGCCATAGACATTTGTACATGTACATAATTTGTAAATAGGGCTAGTAGCCCGTATACTTATTCATTTATTTATTTATTTAACGGGATGAACCCTTTTACAAAATTTAAAAATAGTACTTTTTTCTATATATAGCATTTAGTTTACTGGAATACAATAAAAATATAAATCTTTTGTTCTAATGCACTACATTTTGGCTCCGGTTTACCAAAAGCGACTTATATAATAAATAAATAAATAAATGTATGTCTGCAGGTGACGATATTGTGACGACACAGCATTTTGATACCAGGCGCTGCTTGCGCTGTCCCAGCTCACGGTGTAGTTTCAGAATCACGGCGTGAAGCTCCACAGCCAACTGGAACTGTACAAGAAGCTTCCGGTATCAAAACGCCGTGCCGTCACAATATCGTCACCTCCGGACATACATGTCCGCATTGTGCCAGTGTGGCCTGGCAAATGTTATGGCACGCTTTTCTCTCTGGGCAGGTTTTTTAAATTGCCAATGATACATCTGGTTTTTTTTAATTGACAACAATGCAACTGGTTTTTTAAATTGATGACGATACATCTGGTTTTTTAAATTGCCGACGATATATTCGAATTCTTTCTGAGGGATCCTTTTCGACCGTTTTGGTAACGAGAGAATTCTTTTCAGAGCACATTTGTATCAAAATTGAGCCCTGAACTGAGAGCAAACTGTAATACAGAATGTCCGATTAGGCTGCTTATAAGTACGAATACATCTCAAATATTTCTGGATTGAGCCGAACAAGGCAGAACTGCATTCAAGAACGCACCCGCTGACGGATGACCTCGGAAAAGCCGGTGTGCCATTGTGCGTTTGTTGTTTTTTCTTCGTACTTACCCAACATAGTGCGACTTTGGCGTTGCTTCTTGGCCTGCATCTGCTGCCTCTTAGCTTTTCCACTGAACGGAGCTTTTCTTCGGCCCTGCGGCATCTTTGTTTAAAATTTATCTCCTCCACCGATGTTCACCGACGAAAAATCACCGATTGACTGAAGCACGGGATGTTCGTAGCACGAAAAAAAATACGCATGCGAGTTCGCCCATCACAGTTAGGTGAAAGTATTTGATTTGTCGAACTTGCGACTGATTGATTCGCGGTTCTTCGCTCAGCTGTGAAATGTTTTCGTGTGCTAACGGTTCCGATTTTACATTGACCACATTGACTAACAGATTTAGCATAGAATGAATACATTCGGTGAGGAATTGTTGTCATTAAATATATAATATATATTAAATATATAGTATCGCATGTAACGAGATCATTATTTTATACCGTCAGTCGGTGGAGCCGGTAAAGCATTCACGTTCGCGCAGTAACATATAGGTGGCCGAAAGCGAAACCTCTGTTAGGGCCATCGCCATCCTCGCCGAACGCAAAGTTTCTAGCACACTTAGACTGGCAAACCGTTTCCGCAGGGGAGACACGATATATGTACTTAAATGCAATTTCCGTCCGACATCCTCGGAGTCGAGTGCATACTAGAGTCAGAAAGAAAAATAGTATGATGTTTATTGACAATAATACATAAAACTTGACAGATAAATGGGGTCATTTAACGAAGCTCGAAAGTACGAGCGGTCGGCAATACAGATATCTGCATGTCACAAAGGTACAGATTTTCCTCGAAGGATGCCGCTAAGTGTAAACGCTGCAACGATATTGCCGCGATCGAACCGTCCAACCGGCAGCACGCGACATTGAAGTGTGTGGGACGTTAAGGTGATGTGACACACACGTAACAATGCTCCGATGGTAACAAATGGCTTTCCCTATTTTCTCCGTGATGGTTGATTCTTCGACCAAAATCAAATTAGGTTTTTGTAAACAATAGATATAAGTATGAAAACCTAATTTGCTTTTGCTCGTCGGATCAATCGTTTTGGAGAAAATACTGAAGGCGATTTGTTACCGACTGAGTCTGTGCCACATGCCCTTAATATATATCAACGAGTACATTGAACGTATTTTTAAAGAAATACCTTTTACTTCGAAAAACAATTGAATAAAAAAATGTTACCATTACCATTTTCCATGGTATCGTTTCAATTTTTTCCAATTAACTTTATCTTGAACAAAATGGCTTTTGTCAAAAATCAGAAAGGGGTACCCCTTTCCGTGCGGAAATTTTCGCACAGAAAACGTAAAACTGATGCCTTTTTCTAAATTTTGAAAATTGACCATTTTCACCATAGGAAATCCCATGTTAAATTTTGCGAAACGGCACTTTTTTTCAAAAAATTTCGAGACTTCGAATTAAAATCTCTGCCATTGTTTTCAAGTGGCATATTTCCCAACGGATTTCATTAAAGAAAAAAATTCAAGAATTTTTTTTTTCAAAACCATTTTCGTAAAAAAAATGAAAAGGGTCCCCCATTTCTCCACTTTCAAAATGGCGAAATTTTTTTTTTCGGGACATCCAATTTCTGGCACCGCCATTCGCTTCAGGTGACCCAATTTCGCACGGAAAACGTAAAACTGGTGCCTTTTTCTAAATTTTGAAAATTGGCAATTTTCACCATAGGAAATCCTATGTTAAATTTTGCGAAACGGCACTGTTTTTGAAACTAGCCATGACCGCGCGCTTGGCGCGCGAATCCCCAATCTTTTTGATATTATCTCTTTTTTTACATTCTGTTGTCGGCACTCATATATATAGGTAGCCAGCTTTCTTTTGGTGACCCGTTTTTCCCCAGTACCCGGTTTTTGTTATTATTACCGGAGATAAGCTGGGTATATTTTGTCCTATTCCTCTCATCATGAAAATACAAATTTACTATTTCTTTTGTGGCCCGTTTTGCCCTACGTTCTCTATATAGTACAGTACACGAACGCGTTTCTCCCAACCGCATAATTCCGAACGATCGCGTATTTCCGAAAATGACGACCACGTAAATCCAATTCGGTCCCTTCTCAAGGTCCGTTACCTGCTTGGTGGGGAAACAAATGACTCCATTTCTTTTGCTACCTGCGAATGAAATCGTCGCTGCTGTAATTCCGACAATTTTTTCGTATGGAAAGGGACGGTGGGCAGGTAGTGGGGTATCGGAAATAAGCGGTCGTGCCTAATTGGATTGGCTCCCGAGGAACGGAGAAACGCGGTCGTGTACTGTACACTGTATTAGAGCTGTACAGATTAGGCCGACTAATGGATTTTATAATTTGGTCGACTAAGCTATTTTAGCCTACTAATCTATATTAACCAGTTGAGCTTATTTAGTAGCTTTGTCGCCGGCTGAAAACAATTTTAGCCTGCCACAAATTAACCGCGACTGAGCCATCTAATAAAAATAAATGGTATGTGGTCTCTTTTTACTTGCGTACCTTATTCACAGCACTGTCATCACAGCTCAGCAAAGTAAAAAAAAAATACTTTAAATACAAAGTACTAAGTATCGTAAGCACTTGAAGTATCACGTACTTTTGTACTTAAAGTGTTCCTGAAGTAGCTTTTCCAAGTATCTATACCGTTTTAGCGTTTTAGCGTTTAGCGTTATAGCGTTATAGCGTTTTCAAATTCCACTCCCATAAGCTATGAATTCCGAAATTTCGGGAATATAGCATATGGGAGTGATTTAGGATTTGCGAATTCCACTCCCGTGTGCTCTACAGCGTTTGGGTTTTTCGGAATTAGTTAAGGAAACTAATTCCGAAATAAGGAATTAGTATTATACGGAATAACCAGGAAAACAGTTAAGTTGCGGGGTAATTTGTTGAATAATAATTTTCATCTTTAATTTGTTTACGATAAATTGGAATTATAATTTCACAAAAACAATCTTTCCAGCACCTCCCATACACTTGATTTTTTTCAGATTTTTATCCCATCGAGAAGTGTTCGAAATTTTCTCTGACACTTTTGGCGAGACTGTACCTTACCTTACCTTAACTAGCTTATTTCGAGCCCTGATGTCGAAGCTCTCTCTCGTCTCCGTACAGCGGCGATGCCTCCCTTTGCTGCGCCCCCTCCCCCTCCCCCTCCGCCTCCCCCACCCGTCACATTAGATTTCTGATACTTAAATTGTAAATAAATTAAATCTGCATAGGAGTGTCCGAGGACTGAGACGTGTCCGAGCATTGATACCTTACTGACCTTACTGACACAATGACTGTAGCTCGACGACACCGAGCCGTAATCGCCTTTTCATATACATCTTTCAAAGAGGTGATTGGGATAAGGAGGATGCCGGGTTTTCCCACCGGGAAGATGGAGGGTCATTCCGCCCCTCGACCCTCGTACTTGTTATTTTCAACGTTATGTAAACATTATCAGTACGTGATGCATATATACGTGTGGAAGAAATACGGCGTGGGATATTCGACTCTCGAAGTTCCTTGACGGACGTTCGGATCTGTTTGGTACAAACCGCTGAGCACGTAAGATTATGATTATTAGTTGATTATAGTGTTAAAATCTTTTTCTCATTGACTAGTTGCAACATTGCAAAATGTTTTTGCTTCCTCATAGACAAAACATTGTTTGAATAAACATTTCTTTTCCGTCAGGTTTTAACAAAAGCATGTCCAGAATGTTCCAAAACATCGAAAAATCACATTTAGAAAAAATGTCCAAATGTGCGTGTGCGTGCGCGTGCGCGTGCCCGACAAAGGTAGATAAAGCGGTTTCATTTGAATTTCCCGAGAAAAAAATCGAGAGTTACAAAAAAAAATCCAAAGCTCATAATTTCATGGAATTTATTGTGCGGAGCACAGATCCGACATTCGTCTCGAACAAAAGTCAAACGCGACATTGGTGCACTGAGAGAAAGTATAGTTATATTTACTATACGGAATGATTTCTTAAACGAACTTTGATACATACAGTTTCTGTTGAAAGATATGTAATTAATTAAACTATAATTATATTTGCTATTATGATTTGTGATGATTGCTTTAACTACAAAATATAGACCTTCCCTTAGGGCATATAATATTTTACAGTAGATAGTGTCTATGGTAACTCCATGTAATTTTTTTTCTCAGAATGTACTCTTTCGCGTCGAACCCGAATCAGGCAGCCAATTTGCCTAAAAGTTAAGTCAACGACGTTGACCTTGAAAAAAAGCGTGCAAAGTGATGCTTCCTGCACAATTACTTCCTCATGTTTTACCTTTTCATATATAACTTCCTCTATGATAAATTCCGTTGTTCCATTTTGGCTTCCTCATAGAGGAAGCTATAATTAAAATACAATTTTCACAACAAAAAGTATAGAAAAA
>JAPYZC010004441.1:0-15033 GCA_030522665.1 Ichneumoninae sp. A BG-2022a
ATCCAATCTCACTACTATATCGTCTTTTATTTTTTCTCTTATCAATTTGCACTTGAAAACGTGTATGAGATTTTCGTCCTCCTTCTTACAAAAACTACATAGTTGTAAGTGGGTATTTATTAACAATACTTACGATGCATGCACAGTTTTTAAACCTTTATACATTTATACAATTACAATTGCATCCACATATTGTCAACGGACCATCGACCGAAGTCCTGCACAGTCCAATGTGCTTTTATATTTTCTGTATATCTTGTATAAATCAAATATTTATTTACATTTAATTATTACACGCGGGACAAGTAAGAAAAACATGGAAAAATATTTTTTTAAATATATATATCATATATATAAAAATATAGTAATTATAAAAATATCTAAGGGCGGTATACAGCTTTCGAAATTGTTGTTATTCAGCATTATAGTCTCTGTATCACGTACCTTTCAGTGTCGCCGAAGTATCCCTGAGGCCAACCGTGACACCTTTTTTTTGTCGTTCCGGCTGCTTGCCTCCGATCGCCGTTGTGTTTGCTCTCGTCCTACTCGCGTATCCTTGCTACGGATTACATACCGTGTACATAGACTCGACGAAATAGCGATTAGCGTCGATTACGTGCTGACCAAACGCGTATACTGCGTTGGCTGTTCGCGCGAACTTTATGTAAATATTCAAATGTGTTTAGAACCGCTGAAACTCGGGACATGTTCGAACATTATTTTTTATTCGCTTTAACGACCTCGCAGCCGGTTGTAACGCAACTCCGAACGAACGTGTGATAATGGAAGAATTAGCCACCTTGAATACACGCGCAGACACACATTTGTGCGCCTCGGATGATACACAACTCGAGCGCCAAGCTTCGTGGATATCGCATCGCGATTGAGTTTGCTGAAGGCATACACTTGATATTCTTCACGAGTTACAGTTTATTCGTTGTCAGTCACGAACCCCGTAAGCAAATTTCCTCGCCGATTAGCCGCGACGAATTGGAAACAATGTTACGTTTCTTTAATATATCGCGTCCCCAAACGTATACGTCGAGATTCCGTCATTTTTTTTTACACCCATTTACGTTATGTAACGTATCTAAACTGTTCCCATGTTATATATTGTCAATAAATTAATTGTCATAATATAACAATCAAGAAAATTGAAATAACATAGGTTTTTTGCGCCTCCTCACGATTGTTCCCACGCTGTATTGCAATGCTCTCGCATGACATGAGAAGTGAAGGCGCTTACGTAAACGAATCGAACGACCTTCACGAGAAAGGCGGAATGATGCGGATCGATAAATGATTGTGTCGACTGTTGACAAGCATAAGGGCGTATATAACGTATAGTTTTGCATGTAAAATGGTGTGAGATGCGCCATTACACTTCTTAGAAAATTCGAACCTCGGGCAAGATCGTTGAACTACAATTGGCAACGTTCAAGGTAAAAGCTATTCTCGTGCACTTCTCCGCGAGTTTATAGTCGTTTAATGAGCCAGATGCATTGAGGGATACCTTGATATTGTCATATCCGAGCGAATCAACATTAAATATAATAAGTGAATGAACAATAAATTCTTATTCGCGAAACCATTTACCGAGTTCAAGATTATCAGAACTAATAACGCAAGTACGGCGAACTGGTATCGCTATAGTATACTCGATTCGATGGAGATGGTATACGGTGAACAAAAATTTAAAAATTTAAAAATTTAAAAATTTAAAAATTTAAAAATTTAAAAATTTAAAAATTTAAAAATTTAAAAATTTAAAAATTTAAAAATTTAAAAAATTTAAAAATTTAAAAATTTAAAAATTTAAAAATTTAAAAATTTAAAAATTTAAAAATTTGAACTATTAATGTGAGGTATTTCAACTCCACTGCCGCAAGTGGGTACACATATCGAAACGCGCACATATATTGAAGTCACATCGTCCTGGTTTCATGAATCGGTCGTAGACGAATAAATTGCCTCATGATGTGGTACAGTGACCCTTTGCACATCCCAATTCGAATCCATTAGAGAGATACGCCGGTTTAAATTGTCGAAGCCTAAAATCCTCTTGCTCCCACGTATGAAAAGCGCTCCGAGATACGTTCCCCCGGCGCCTGACGAAGATAGATGTACATATATGTGTATATGTTCTATGATAAACGTTTCGGCGCCCACCAGTACTTACAGCGACGGGTTGTAACTATCGTAGAACCAGCTGCATTATTATTCCTACAGCTGCACGCAGAGGATTTTGCATTCTCGGACTATCGATCAATATGCTGAGGCAACGTCTAACATAGTTGCGTAACATTTATTATCGACTGTACAATAATAATCTCGAAAGTATTCTCACTAATGCAATCTTGACATTACATCATGGCCACTGGTTAGGAAAACCTTGAGATCCTAGAAACGTCGGGGAATTAAAAAATGTTCATGAAAATTAGCGAAAAATCGAGTAATTTCTTCCACTTATTTTACACTTCTTTTTATGTCCACCATGTATGCTTGCCATGAAAACCGGTAAATCCTGCAAATGTCGACAAATCAGTAAATGTTCGTGGAAATCAGAGTAAAGTTAAGGAATTTTCGCAATTTTTTTTTCAACTTTTTGTATTTGTTATATATATTTTTTATGCATTGGTCCCGAAATGGGTGAAAGAAACTATACGGTTATTGCTGCATATATGTTAGTTTCTAAACGCGTCACTATTATCTCTTTGCAGACAGGGTACCTCGTCGAGGTATCCTCGGAGCCTTGATGTTTCTGGCATGTATGTTCTCGTACGTTATACGGACGAACCTCTCGATAACTATTGTTGCCATGGTCAACGCGACGGGGTCATCGAAGGAGGCTGCTTGCTTGGCTGACGATCACATTGACAATTCAACTATCAACACCACTAAACCACTGCGGAATGTAAGTCGAATGTGCTTTTATCTATAAAAGAAATATCAATATGTTTTTTATCTCTATGGTCATCAATTTAATAGAAGGATTAATAAACACGATAGAATGTTTCTTCGCGTTCTAATAAAAATGGAAGTGGATTTAACTCATTGAAGATCTCACATCGCTTATGTAAATTCTGAATTTCAGTATGGGGAAAGATTCGACTGGGACGAACCTATTCAGGGCATGGTACTGTCGGCCTATTTTTACGGGGTTTTGCCCTCCAGTATGCCCGCTGGCATGCTAGCTGAGAAATTCGGCGGTGCAAAAGTCGTTGCGTAAGTAAAAAAAAAAAAATAGCCGTTTATATATTAGTTAACGCTTAAATGCATAAGTAGTAAAAGGGAAACCAGGTATATAACTGAATTGTAGCCTGTATACTTCAGACAGTGGCTGGTTAAAGTTTATAGTTATAAATTTGTTTGTTACAGATTTTTTTTGTGTTCAATACATTCTTATGATTCCTGAGACGTAAATGAGATGTGCTCAATGTCGATAATATATTCGTCGTTCATGTAAAAAATTTGAACACGCACTGTCCGAGATATACAGACTTCCGCACAGTAAGGGAACTTCGTCATCGCGCGCAGATAAGGTGAACGTCCCACTTGCTGACCTCGTATTAGTTATTGCTAAAAATCTAGATTGTTCACACTGCCATAAACGATACACTATATTAGAGCTTTTTAAACTTTTTAATCTTAAGACACACATTCAGAAATAAAATATTAGAGTATCGGCGTCTATGTGAACCATGTTTGCGTACTTGTCGACCATTAGAATATTGGCAATTATACACCGACATAAAATTAAATGCTTGGATTAACCAAGTCACGGTGACATATGTTCAAAGGTGTTATTTGGTTCGAACAACAAAAACGTTTGTTTGAATCGACAAATTGTGAATCGTGTTAAGCAAATAATCGTACAATTAAACAATACTTTATTTCATACAATACAAACAATCCACCGCTTTGAACGTACGTCATCGCGATTTTTGCTTAATCTAGCAAGTCAAACGACCGTTTTTAACGACTATCAAACGACCCAGAATACGACTGGTCGTTCTGTGACAATTTTTGTCCGGAATAACGGCCGAAAAAAAATCAATCGTTAGGTTGAGGATGGGTCGTTTTTCCATCAATGACCACAAAAACGACCTATGTATGAATTACTGAAAAAGCTCTAAGTTGGGTCGTTTCGTCGGCGTTGGTCAGTAAGTAACCGGAAAGACGACCATGTTGAGATTTTTTTTTGGGTCGTTCTTCAGGTCGTTTATGAAAAACTACCTGCAAAGGGACTGTTGACGAGGAGTCAAATAAGACGTTTTTTTATAAAAGACCCGAAGAACGACCCATAGAAAACCTCTCAACATGGTCGTCTTTCCGGTTACTTTCAGATTAACGCCGACGAAACGATCCAATCTAGAACTTCTTCAGTAATTCATACAATGGTCGTATTTGTGGTCATTTTGCGGTAATTGATGAAAAAACGAACCATTCTCCACCTAACAATTGGTCTTTATTTCGGTCGTTATTCCGGACGAAAAGTGTCACAGAACGACCAGTCGTTTTTTTGGGTCTTTCGATGGTCGCTTGACCTGCTAGGGATGCAACAATTTTTTTCTCAGCGTATGAAACATATTTTCGTAGTTGTCGACCATTAGACTATTTGTGACCCGCTATTTAATTGACCTGCTATTTAGCTTGAAACTCAAAATCTAGTGCCTCAGAAGCAAATTTTTTTTATTTAATATACCACCTTTACGCTGTAAAAAAATTTTGTTTAAAAATTAATGAACAGTATTGGAAGGTTTTTTACTTAAACCGTTTCTGAAATTTCAAACGCATGTGCGTTGCAATTTTACAATAAAATTTATATTTTTCATGAACACTTTTGTAAATTTTGCAGCAAAAGATTTGTAATTTTAATATCTGGTATTTTTACTTTACACACAAAGTACATTAATGTTTAATTAATATGAGTAATGTCAGCAAATTTCAAGTTCCAGTACATTAAATTTACAATTTATTTTTACAGTGTACCGTTGAAGTACGAGCAGTATGATATTTCTCGGTTGTTTTAAGCCATTACTATCTGGGACATGCACCTTACAATAAAACTGTCACTCACAATGTAAAATCCCTTGCCATCATTGATTCGGAGCTCTAACAAAACATTATCCCCTGTAATACATAGATTCGCCACCTTAATTCCTGCTGTGTTAAACCTTCTGATGCCATGGGCTGCCGGACTCCACTATGGCTTCGTTTTAGTGCTTCGTTTCATCATGGGTTTCTTCGGGGTAAGTTGTATAAAACGGTACTGGCTAGTTAGGCACATCCCGACAACCATAATAGATATTTTGGTTAACCGACGATCCAACGATCAACACTTTTAATGTTTCCGCTAAACAGAATTAAATTTTCTTTCAGGGTGCCGTGTATCCAGCTCTACACGCTATGATAGCGAGATGGGTACCACCGAGTGAAAAGGGCATGTTCGTTTGGACCATGCAGGGCGGTCCTTTTGGAACTTTTATTACGTTGACTCTGTGTGGTTGGGTTATCAGTGCGTACGGCTGGCACGCAGCTTACTACGTTACCAGCGGCATCATGCTGGTGTTCTACGCTCTTTGGGTATTCCTAGCTTACGATACACCCGACGTACATCCTACTATAACTGAAAAAGAGAAGATGTACATCAAGGAGCAAATTGGAACTACCGTATCGAAAAAACAGGTAAACGGAAATATGATATTGTCTATAAAAACTAGTACATTACTCAACGAGGGCGAAAAACGTTTTTCTAACGAGTGTGAGTTTGCACGAGCCCAAGGCGAGTGCTGTAATCACACGAGTTAGAAAAAGTGTTTCGCACGAGGGATGTATGAAATTTTTCATCACACGGTGCGAAAATGGCGGTTTTACACACGCGAAGCGGACGGAAAAGTGTCTATTTCCGCACCGAATGATGAAAAAGAATTTATTCTGAAAATGATGAACAATATCATTATATGACATAATATACAATATGATCATTTGAAATAGTAATTATTTATTTCAGTCTTTAACATTGTGAACATAAAATTTCAGCTTAAACTACCATTTTTGGCTGTGGCCACTTCACCTCCATTCCTTGTACTACTGTGGGCCCATTTCGCTAACATGTGGGGTATTTATTTCATCGCGACGAACGGTCCAAAATATACACTCCAAGTTCTAGGATTGGACATGAAATCGGTATTTATTCGTCAGTCAGACAGTGGACCATGGACAAACGAGGATAAAAATGTTTATTCGTCGACATTTTTAGGGTGGCTTCCTCACAGGCCTGCCGTACATAGCCCGACTCGGTTCCGGTGTTCTTTTCGCCGCCGCTGGCGATTACGTAAGGAGGAAGGAAATATTGACGGTTGGATGGATACGAAAACTATTCATGATCTTCTGTAAGTAGACTTTGGAATGTGTTAAATCCCAGTTGCGTAACTGGCAATCGTAACCACACTTATTAAACACAGATTGTATTTTAATTTAGCATGGTAAGTTTACACGGCATTCACAGTTACTAAGCTCGAGTAGTGTTTACGCGTCAGACACTCAATTACGTCGCTCCTGACCGAAAAATCGCACTTTCGGACCGGAAGTGACGTATGTCCCGTACATCTGCGAAAATCTAAAATTTCGGATATTAAATTCTATAGTCGTAAATTCTATTTCGTAATCTTGAAACATATCGTGAGGCTTGAATAATCTTGTTCTCTTGAATTAGGAAGTAAATGAAAAAAACGTTAAGTTTTATGATCAAAGGATCCGAATAAGTCATTTTTAGCTGAGTAATTGATATGGGATAGACGTTTTCCTAACACATGCACGTATAATCCCACTTTCCGTTCCTGTGATGTGTGCGCAGAAAGGCACTTTTTCGCATCGCTTGCGGGAAAAATAAAGCATTTGCGTACAACCGCAATATGGTCTTTTTTCCCACACTAGAGCGCAGAAGTGCCTTTCTACGTACACTTCACGGGAACGGAAACTGTGATTTACGAAACATTATTTGAATGGCATGGGCTTAGATAAGGGAGTTTTTACTCGTGCGGCATTTTCACACTCGTCTAGAACTCCCTTTCTACGCCCTTGCCATGCAAATAACTATTTATACGCTCATTATTATTGTAATGCGATGCATTTTCCTTAGATATTTTTTATAAGTGTATAAAACGATCGGTTATTTCAACAGCGCACGTCGGACCCGGAGCCGCTCTCATAGTCATGACCTACGTTGGTTGCGACTCGACCATCGCGATAATCATGCTTATACTCGCACTCGCCTCCAATGGTGCTGCGTGCCAAACAAGTCTACAAAATCATCAGGATCTGGCACCGAACTATGCCGGTTCTCTCTACGGAATCATGAACACGTTCGGCAGCTTTCCCGGATTCATCATTCCACCGATAATCGGCGCGCTTACCGCTAAAAATGTACGAATTTTTGTAATGCACTAGCTATAAAAAAGTGATCGTACTTCCGATGACAACGAACATGGAAAATTAACCCGACAAATATGTTTTACAGAATGGTGTTCTAGAATGGCGTCCAGTGTTCTGGATATCGGCGGCTGTCTTCTTTTCGGCAACAGTATTATTTTGGCTCTTGGGCTCTGCGGAAATTCAACCGTGGAACGATTACAGTCAATCGAAACCTACAGAAATTTCTGAGGAGGAGAAACAGATGACTGCCTTAACGGTCAAGGAGGCTCAAACCGAAAACGAGGAAGAGAACGAGAGGCTCTGAATTCTCGTTTAATAATGATAAAAAATTACAGCGCGTTGAAAAATAATTTCAGGTGTATTAAGCTTTAAAAATTCTCTATTGTTAGGGAAGGTTCCTGACTCTCAGGAAGATGTAAACGGTCTACTTTCGAAACGACACGAATATCTTAAAGTTTTACACGATACGCCCTTGAGGTTCCCGTGTAAATTGAGGATGGCTTAAGCGATCCGTTAACGTTACAATATCGATGTGGCCTTGTAATTCACCGAACCGATAAAAAAAGAATCGAACAGAGTCTTTATAAGATTGTTAAATCTCGGTTCAGAGCAAGGCATTAACGGAGGCAGAATTTAATGCAACCGGCAATTCCATCGGTAATTCACTGCGCCTTTAGGTAATTGGCGACCATCAATTGAGTGTAAAATGTATAGTTTCGAATCTTCCTGGTAAACAGTTTTCACCTCGCTACAAAGTTTATATTCACTAAATAATGTCGCATAGCCCCGTGGAATTCAGTCCCACGCAGGATCATCGTCATTCCTCTGGATGAAAAATAAATGTCGGATTTTGTTTCATGTCCGAAGAAACGCGATATTAGAGCAACAGAGTAAGCGCACCGTGCCGAATTCATGATTCACCACTTCCTCGTCGCTTTATCTCAACAAATTACAGAGACACATAGCAAATTATGTTTCGAGATACGAAAATATCGAGCACACAAACCGTCGTAAGCTGATTCGTATTTTGCTTTAAAACGTCCTATTATTATTTTTTAGTTCTATTCACGACGCACAGCCCACCATTCGGTAGACTTAGAAAGATTAATGTTAGTAGAATCTCAGAAACCCTGTAGCAATAAATCTATCATTTGTAACAGTTGTTGCGAGACGTTGTTATAGTGATGTTATAGTGATGTTTCTGTGTAGTATGTAATTCACATTATACTCAATAGCTCAAGAATCCTCATCGTCCGTCATGATAAAGATCGAAGGATCACTCAATAATGTGGGTCCGAGAGAAGAGATCATTTTCGAGAAATTTGAGTGAGATAAAGGGGTTTCCATCATCGGACATGTAATTTATAATTACTACTATTGTTTAAGTATTTATAAACTAAATAGTGTCAACTTGGGTCAATCAGGACGAAACATCTTCGTCGGGCGACCCAATGTATTTTATACTGTCTCTGTGCCAGTCAAAGTTATTATAACAAAACGATGTGAGCGAGCTCACAGACAAGTCGCCGATAGGTTTTCTTGCTCGTTCCTAAAATTTGTAAACATATCAAATATTTTTGATGTCTCTGTAATTGCGCATCGGAAGAAATTAATAGGCAAAGTAGAAGGAAACTCACATAACGATTCCATTTACTTTTGCGCAGCATCAAGCAAGATGTTCTGCTGTTGAAGTAACAAACTCTGTTGAAACGTGTTATCTGTTCTATGAGCGAAGTACAACTTTATATTGTGATGCCTGTAATTGTATCGATAAGAATACATACGTATCTATGTTTAAGAACTTTTCTGACAATAAACATTATTTCGAAAAAAATAGCGCTCGGTAGTTCTTGTTTCGGCGACAATATTTTCGGAGAGTTTCATATCGATGGACTAATAATGCGAAAGCGGCCCGAGCGCCAAAAAGTTGGCTACTGACAGAAACTTCATACCATACCGGGTAGGGTGGTCCTTAAATTGAACATTTTTGAATTTTCTGAGGGCCATCCCGTATGATCGTGAGGTATAAAATAAAAATGCGATGTTCGAAGGGTCCCCGGAATTAACGCATTTTTAGAGGTCGCTACTGATTATTTTAAAAATGTTTAACTTCGGAAAATCTAAATTGAAAGTCAAAATAAAATATTCGAAATTTCTTTGGGACCATCGTACACTTCCAAAGTAAAACGAATAAGAAAATACTCTGCGAAATCCCTATGAGATCAAAGCATTCTTAGAGGTCGCTACCTAGGGTTAAAAAAACAGAGTTTTCGACAAATATAGTTAATAGATTTTAAAAAGTTGTAGAAGGTGAAAATCCGCCGTGGAAAAATAACCGAATATTTCATATGAGAACATAAACGTAAAGGGAGTCGACAAATTCCTGCAATGGTTAAAACGTATAAAATATCTCCATCGACGAACGAACGAAACATTTTATTTACCTAATTTTATACTTTTTGACCATTGTAGGAATTTGTCGACTCCCTTTACCAGAAACGACAAATCTTCGGTTTTTTAAATTAACTAATGTCACAACATACATATCTTGCCAAATGAAATATTCGGTTATTTTTCCGCGGCGGATTTTCACCTTCTACAACATTTTGTAACTATTAGCTATAATTGTCGAAAACTTTGTTTTTTTAACGGTCGGTAGCGACCTCAAAAAATGCTTTGATTTCACAGGGATTTCGCAGTTTTTCGTATTCGCTATACTTTGGAAGTGCGGGGTGGCTCCAAGGAAATCTCGAATATTTCATTTTGACTTTAAACTTAGATTTTCTGAAGTTTTAATTTTTTTAAATAGCCGGTAGCGACCTCTAAAAATGCATTAATTTCGGAGACCCTTCGCACATCGTATTTTTATTTTATTTCACTCGGTACGTAAAATGCAGTTTTACGCACGCTTCGCGTGCGTACAACCTCATTTTCACACCTTGTGAAATAAAATTTCGTACGATACTCGTGCATAAAACGTTTTCTGAACTCATGTGATTGCAACACTCGCCTTCGGATCGTGCTGCAAACTCACACTCGTCAGAAAAAGTTTTATCGCACTAGTATCGTAATGTACTATTATACCTCACGATAATACGGAGTGGCCTCCAGAAATTTAAAAAATGTTCATTTTAAGGACCACCCTAATACCGGGTATTGAAAAGTCGGTATGTACTGCTAGAAGGTCGTAGCTGCACCCGTGCTGAAACTGACCCGATGCAAATGAATCGTGCGATGTTGAAATCCCTACAACTAGGTTGATTTCCGCGCCTTTCTTCAAGCGGATCAGCGTAGGTTGTCCTTGCTCAGCGTTTGTCGCATGTTCCAATATGGCAAAAGGCGCTTTTCAAAAGGTCCAATGCTTCCTCGTCTCGAGTCGTCAAAGTCCGTGACTCCGAAGATATTTGTTCGACGCTTTGCGAAGACGATGAATCCTGAAGACTGAGGCTAGATTTTTCCGTAGTTGGAGCAGTGTAAACCTTCGTGAGCGGCGGACAGGATGGCTTCAAGCCCGGATCACCTTCGGCCGAAGACGTTGTCCTTACGACGTACGACGGATTATCGGCCAACAAGATATCCTCGGTTCGTCGTGTTTTCAGGTTCAGTTTTGGGCAAACTTTGCCCACGCATCTGGCAGGGCACTTTCGGACCGGGCAAGTAGTTTCTTTGGGCTGGTTGATCCTCTTGATCTTCGTAACTTCCGCAAGATTCATCGCGGCCTCTTCTTGCCACGGGAAGTTGATTTGATCGTGACATCTTCCCATGATCTCATCCATCATATCGTCGATCATGATTCTCGGATACACGCCTTTCGCCAAGCAATACTCGAGCTGCGATTGGCAGCAACTCTTCGCCTCCTTGTATTCGAAAAGGAGCTTCGTGTTCGAGTGTCTTGGCTCGCAACTCAAACTCGTCTGTACTTCATGATCGATCGTGATTTTGTTCGTTATGTTATTGCACTTTATGTACGTTTGTGCTTCGTCGTCTTTCCGTTCTTTTTTCGGCGCAGGTTCTGGCTCCGTCATCCACAATGTCCTATCTATGACGAAGTTCAAGACGTCCGCAGCTTCCATCAGAGCGTTTTCCTTCTCGGCTCCTCGGATGATTAATTCGGGATCGCCGTTTTTCGCCTCGCCGACGTCCGATTGCAACTGCTCCGTTAGATCGTCGTAGGAAGATCGTCCCGCTTCGATTGTGATTATCGTTTGAACGAATCGAGTCGTTTTCAATTCTGGCAAGGGCTTCTCGTTCATCACCGCTGCAATTTCATGATACGTTAGATATGTTCAATGCTATTGAAAAGTGACGAATTTTAAGCACAATTTTTTGACGACTTTAAGGTTTATATTTTCGCATAATTTCTTGAAACTTGATCGTCGGTAATAATTGTCGAATTCCTGATAAGGAAATCAATGACGATAATTTTTGCATGTGGCTTTTTGGTGCATTAATTTGTAGTCTAAGAAAAAACAGAGTCCAATCAGAGTCTACGTTATTTTACAGTTGGTTAAGAACGTTGAATACTAAAGATATACTAAAAAAGCGTGCAAAGTGATTTGCACAATTACTTCCTCATGTTTTACGGTTTTGCTCATAACTTCCTCTATGATAATTCCGTTGGGCCATTTTGGCTTCCTCCTTCAGCGCTGATTACGAAACTATAACTCATTTCACTCTTTGCGTGATGTTTGATTCAGAAAATCCGGTCAAAAAATTTGAAAAATTCAAAATTTTCAAAGTCTCATAAAATTTGAACGGTTTGATCAGTTTTTGCCAAATTTAATACGAAATATTTTACAGTGTTACACCATTCCTGTGACAAATTTAAGCTCGATACCTGCATGTTTACGCAAATTAGATCATTTTTAGTAATTTTTCAAAAAAATCAAAATTCGATGAAATCTGATCCCTTAGATAGATTTCGGCCAAATTCAATACCAAAGATCTTTGTTCATAGTATTGTATTTATACGTATTTTTAGGACGATAGCTAAAAATTTACGAAAATTGAAGCTACCACAGACGTTTTAAAAAAATTTCAAATTCGCGTAAAATCTCCCAACGGGCCTCAATCTTTATGAAAATTATATCGAAGGAAGAGACGTGACCACTCTACTAGTGTACAAAATTTCAACCCGCTATCTCAAACCGTTTCCAAGTTATAGTCGTTCGAAGCGATGCACGCTGTCACACACGTACACACATACGCACATCCGGACGCCAGCTAAAAATCACATTTCTCAACATTTTTGATCATTTCCAGTACGCTCACATTAAAATCTCGAAAACAATTTTTTTTCACGAAAACATAGCTTCCTCTATGAGGAAGCAAAACAAACAAAAATACAACTACACTAGTGTACCAGCAGCCGATAACTTACCGATCATATCGCCGAATGATCGTACCGCCGCTGTCCGCTGTCTATCGCTTCCCATGTATAGTGTTTGAGTTCCTTCGTCTTTGTAAATAAGAGGCAACTCCACTTTCGGCACTCCCTGCAGATAAGTTTGGCACTCGGCAGCGATCCGTTTCAATGGTTCCAGCTCGGCTGGATTTATGAAATTCTTCGCGTTGTTCATGAGGGATCGTCGCATAACGATATTTCCGGTATCCAAATGCAATGGGGTATCTGCCACGCCGGAAACCACGACATTCTCTTCAATTTCCCGAAGAAATCCATCTTCTTGTGGTGTCACAGTTACGAAAGTTTGCGTCCATACGCCATCGTCGCCAGTCGTTGTGGATTTAGACATTTAAAAAAAATCAAACGGACAGCTCCGCGTTTAACTCTTTTTTCAGTTTCGTCCTCACTGTGTGTATGTCTTCCGCGGAGGTTAAAAATCATACGCGTCAGAATATATACGGGGTAGTTATCGTATTTCTCCGTTGGAAAAAAAGAGCTCGATGGAAGTTTCTCTCACGTCCTGTTTATTATTCTATTAACCCTTCACATACCAGTGTCTCGCTCAGCAAGAACCTAGAATTTTCCATGACACAACATTCAACCGATTCGGGTAACAAGTCAATATGCTAAAAAAATCTGTAAAAATTCACAGACTACCTTGATGTTTTTTTCTATGATAACGCAGAAGACAATTTACAATTATTCACGTATTTTAGTGCGAACTAGGGTGTGATGCCGTCATAACTTTTGCTAATGGTATGCTCACGTTACGATAACGTTACGCTAACAATAACCTTACGGCAATGCAAATGTCAATCCGATGTCAGTGACAGACTAAAGAAAATACATTTTGCTCGCTTGCGCTTCGCAAGCAACTCCGAAATGTATTTTCTTTAATAAAGAAGAGAAGACAATACATTTTGGAGTTCCTTGTGAAGCGCAATCAACGCAGAAATGTATTTCCTTTAACCTGACATCGCATTGACATTTGCGTTGCCGTAAGGTTACCGTTAGCGTAACGTTATCGTAGCGTGAACATACCATTAGCAAAAGTTATGACGAGGATCGTACGCCTAATATCGTTCATTATAGATATTAGAGTCGGTGAGCCTCCGGAGATTAAGGTAGTTATGTCGCGAAGGCAATCCAAAGTCGTGTGCATAAACTTTTAACATGTTGTAATTGAACTATTAAATTTCACTTATACAAAATCTCGAAGGCTTTTACTGACCATTTGGATGAATAATTAGATTTTGAAAATCGGTCTTGTTACACTGGCCGATTTCGCTAGCTGGAGAGCTAGCGAAATTGATCTTCAAATCGAGAATTAACATACTTAAATCAAAGATTGAGAGAAACTATAAAGTACTGCGAACTCGCAAATCAATCGGGAATTTATGCGCAACACAAAAAAGTCAAGTCAGCGGACTAATGTTCAATAGAACTGCGATCAAAGTGCACGGTTTCAGGCCAAATGACCTTTCGTATCGTAATTGTCGTAAAAAGGAAGTCAAATCCACACTAAACAAATAATCCGCTCAGTCTAATTGCTAAAATCGTCATAAGTACTCCATTATTTATTTCTAATATTATTCGTGTAGAAAAAGTACCACATGTAATTAATTTTTTATGTCATATGGACGCTGATGTCTATGACTCCGGCGTACCGACATAACTTCCTTAAAATGTGAAGCCAGATTCATGCAAATAAAGGTTTAAACAAATTTGTTTGTAAAATTCTCACAAATTACATGTATTGAACGACGGACGTCGATGGTACAATAATTTTAGAGATAATGAGCCAGCTTTCTCGCCTTATTGTTGTCGGAGGTTTCAGCCTCGCAAGGCTCTTGATTTCGATACAGCGGTTCGATGGTCGGTGAATGATTAATTCGATACAAAAAGGAAAACGATGGTAGTTGGCATATGCCAGTTCTAGGCCTAGGAACCTAAAACTTGAAATCCGTCAATAGAAGGGATGGTAAAAAATTGGTGGATCTCGACTTTGGAATGTATCGCAAATCGTGGATTCGAATCGTGCACTGTAAAAAATGTTATGAAATTTACAACACGTTTAATATACAAAGTTTCATTAAATATACAATCTCGGAATATGAAATTAGAATTCATATGCATTGTATTTGAATTTTAATAATGTAGTCTTAAATGCAATACCTGTATATTAAAATTAC